>JAQQAE010015756.1:0-11955 GCA_029823295.1 Pseudamia nigra
TATGTTTGAAGCCTGAAATGTGGCGAAAGGTTGAAAAGTTCAAGGGGGCCGAATACTTTCACAAGGCACTGTACATGGGGAGGTGTATGCGCAATACCAAGTCTCCAGCTTTAAAACTGAGCTTTCAACAGACCTTAAAATATGCTACCACTGAGCGTTTGAGCAAATTCAGGCACTTGGAATCTTATGCTATACCCATCACACCCTTGAAAGCACAGATTTGTTAAGTAATGGTGGCAGATTTTAACCCTTGAAAATTTGAAGGACCTTGCTTAAATACTTTCCTAGATATAGCAATTTCAAAGTGGCTCCTTAGAAAACTGGTTTGAAAATGCACATAATTTAGCTGCTAAAATATTTTTAGGACAAAACTGTTGGGATTACAAAGCTAAAATTTGGGGCTTTTCTTATTAGGAAGTGTGTGAAAGCACTGGAATATTTTCAGCCAAATCTGAGATGGCTGAGTGAGAACGAATCGGATACTTGACATGGAATGGCCCAATAGTAATGTGGTCCTTCTATGCTTTGCAATGCAGGAACACAATAAACGAGCCGAATAATAATGTGCCTCACAATAATTTCAGACCCTACAAGGTTCCATCAACCAGGTACAAGGTACCCATCAAGGTCAGAGTCAAGGTTAAGATTGGTGAGTGAGATCTACCACAGAGTTTAATCCCCCATATATTAAAAGTTGGTGGATCTCAAAACAGGAGTGGCGCATCACTTATTCACATGCACAGTGGTTTTCAGAGTTATTAATTTTTTTTGATCTGTTGGAGCAAAAAAGGCCATATGCTGAAATGGTGACTTGGAGCGACACAAAAACGTAATCTGTTCCTTGTGCCATTTCACACCTTTCCTAAAAATTTCATCCAAATCTGTTGGATTATTTTTTGAGTGATCTTGCTTGCTAGCTAACTAACCAACTAACGGACAGAGAAATGCCAGGAAAAACATAACCCCCACCACGCCTTGGTGGAGGTAATTAAAACTTTATTTAACCTAATAGCTATCTTGTTCATGAATTACATCAAGCTTGTAAGTAGGCCATGATCATAACATGTAATTGTTAAGACAATAAAATAAGCTTTAGTTACATTAACATAACATAAAATTTTAGTAGCACTGAATTTTCACTACATATACAGCGCTGTGAAAAAGTGTCTGCCCCTTCCTGATTTCTTACGTTGTTACATATTTGTCAAACTTAGATGTTTCAGATCAAACAAATTTAAATATGAGACAAAGAGAACACAAATAAACACAAAATGCAGTTTTTAAATGAAGGTTTTTTTTTAGGGAGAAAAAAATAAAAAATACCTACATGACCCTGTGTGAAACAGCTGAGTTCAATTTCTCTAGCCACACACAGGACTGATTACTGCCACACTTGCTCTCAATCAAGAAATCACTTAAATAGGCCCTGCCTGACAAAGTGAAGTTAACCAAAAGACCCCCATGTTGCGACCCAAAGAAATTCAGTAACAAATAAGAAACAAAATAATTGAGACCTATCAGTATGGAAAAGGTGATAAAGCCATTTGTTAACCATTGGGACTCCAGCGAACCACAGTGAGAGACATTATCCACAAATGGAGAAAACATGGAACAGTGGTGAACCTTCCCAGGAGTGGCCCTCCTACCATAATTACCCCAAGAGGTCACAAAAGACCCCACAACAACATCCAAAGAACTGCAGACCTCCATCATAAGAAAGAGACTGGGAGAAAATGTCCTGCATGTCAAAGTTCAAGATGAAAATCAGCGCTGAACAAAAAGAACAAAGACTCATCTTGATGAAAATATCTTGATGATTCTCAAGACTTTTGAGAAAATACTCTGTGGACTGACGAGACAAATGTTGAACTTTTTGGAAGGTGTGTGTCCCATTACATCTGCTGTAAAAGTAACAGCATTTCAGAAAAGAAACATCATACCAACTGTAAAATATGGTGGTGGTGGTAGTGTGATGGTCTAGGGCTGTTTTATGGCTTCTGGGCCTGGAAGACTTGCTGTGGTAAATGGAACCATGAATTCCAGCAGGACAATGATCCAAAACACAGCCAAAAGTCCACCTCTGAATCGATGAAGAAAAACTAAAGTAAGACTTTGGAGTGTCCTAGTCAAAGTCCTGACCTGAATCCCATTGACATGCTGTAGTATTACCTTGAAAAGGTGGTTCATGCTACAAAACCCTCCGATGTGGCTGAATTACAACAATTCGGCACAGATGAGTGTGACAAAATTCCTCCACAGTGTCTGTAAAAGATTAATTGCCAGTTGTCACAAGTGCCTGATTGCAGTTGTTGCTGCTTAAGTTGGGCCAACTAGTTATTAAATTTAGGGGACAATCATGTTTTCACACAGAGACATGTAGATATGGATTTTTTTTGTCTCTTAAAAATAACAAGCATTTAAAAACTGCATTTTGTGTTTACTTGCGTTATCTTTGTCTAATGTTTAAATTAGTTTGATGATCTGGAACATTTAAGTGTGGCAATCATGCAAAAAATTAAGAAATCAGGAAGGGCGCAAACACATTTTCACAGCACTGTATCCTTCTAACCTAATGCATGTTTTGTGAAAAATTCCCATTAATGTGTACATAAAAATGACTTACTGAAGTCATGATTGTTTTAATTTATTATGAGAACTTTCAACAATCAGTTTGCAGGACAACAGCCCTCTGATGCATGCAAACACAAACTACAGCTAAAACAGCCACAACTACATCTACATTTCCAGCTGTTCTTCAGTCTCGTCTGTCATACCACTACGACTAAAACAAGCACTGATTTTGGTTTTAGTTACCTGAACATTTGCTGCTGTGCTACTACTACGACTCCTAGCTGTATTGTAGTTACCCGAGTCTTCGCTGTCGTAGCAGGCCTTGTTGAGGTGGAGGAGATCGAGGCTTGACGGCAGGTCCTGCACTGATACTGGCGTTCCCCGCGGGTCAGCATACAGCAACAGCAGAGGTTGGTAGTGACCTTTAATGCAGCGTGAAACCACGTCTTTCCACTTTGGACCAATCTGAAGGAGGGAAACACAAGAGCTGAAAAAACTGAGTCTCCAACCCAAAATGTAGTTTTTAACCCAGTTTTCTAATGTCTCTCTCTTTTTAGCCTAAATAGCCAATTCATCACTCGAGCTACAATTATAATTTACTCTTACTCTTTTCTTTTGTCTCTCCTCTGTCCACTAAGGCCAACCAGTCGAGGCATATGTCCTCCTACCCTGACCCGCTGGTTCGGATTGAGGTTTTCCATTAAAGGAAGTTTTTTCTCCCGTCATCCACGTCTTGCTCTCGGCAGTTCCGTTAGGTTGACTCTCTGTATAGTCTTGAGGTCTCGGCCATAAATTGTGAAGCGTCGAGTGATAAGTCAGTGATTATGATTGGCGCTATACAAATAAAATTGAATTGAATTATTTGTCAGTGACCGAATGAGTTATTTTGGCAACCTACTTCTTAAATAATTTTTTGCCTTATTTGTGGACTGAAGGAGACATTTAGGAAATCAATCTGGCTCTTTAAAAAAGGCTGTTTGATTAGTAAGATAAACCATGTGCACAACTTCTCAGTTTGAGAATACATCCATATTTACAGACTTTTCCAGTTCGAAACCCAAAGGATAAATTTTGTCTTTCCAAGACACAAGCTTACAACAATATACAATACCATTGATTTCCATAATATCTACATTTTTCTGACCCTTTAATGAAAAAAACTCTCCCATCCAATTCAAACTTGTTAATGAGAGGCAGAATGTAAAGTCACAGCGAGGAACATATCAGTAACCTGTAACAGTTACAAGTGTACCCCTTAAAGGTGCAGTTGCCAGGTAGAGGAAAATCTAGGCCTTAGCCAGAATATTTGAACACCTACAGCTCTCATTTCTCCTGTTTCTCTTAAGCCCTTCCTCCTCACTGGAGAGGAGTTGCTGCCTCAACGTATGTACATTATTCAGTGTGTGAATACAATCACTTGAGCAACTGCAGGCATCACAAACACACACATCCCAAACTTGCATTTCTGTCACGAAACAGCCTTTCATTCTTTATATGAAAAGAAAAAGCATCAGACACATACAGATCAGAGCAAGATGAAGAGTCACAAAACTTTTGCTGATCAGTGTAATTTATGTGATAAATAAACGTCTTCAGTCACAAAGAAAGGAGCTGGTTGGGCCCATGGTGCCTGAGAAGAAGCATCTTGAGCATGTGCATGACGACTGACAGCCAGCTAACACCACCCTTATCGCTGGTTGATGGAATTTAATTGGAGTCGTGGAGGAGCAGCGGATTTTCAAAAATCAAATTGCAGGCTGTAGGTGACACAAAATGAGTCCCCCTAAAGGACTGTATTAATGTTCTACTACCAGAAAATAGCAACAGTTTCAACAAATGTGACTAAAATAACAGTTGCAGCTTTAAAATACTGCTGCTACCTCTCTCTATTAGTGTCATGTTGAATGCAGCCTATAGCACCACCTTCTAACCAGTTTATCATGCACATTTATTTTCATACAATTTTGAAAACTAGTTTCAAATTCACTTTACATTTTATGGAAACACAGTTAATAACTTTTCAGGTCATTATATGCTTGTAGCACCCGGTTAGATTTTCTACCTCTGCTGAAGTAGTTGGAAGAACAATGACAAGCTTCAGTTACTGGAAAGATGCGCTCATCACATGGAAACCACATCCCAGTGGGTAGAACAGTGACAGCAGTTGAAATGTTGAAACACCGCTTCGCTTGCCGTCGTCTTGCCTCCCGTCTGTCTTTCTGAGGGACACAAAGCCCCCGTTGTTATTTCAACCTTCCATTTTACAGTCGCCCTCCAGTTCAAGTCAACAGATGGGATGCCCCAAAATGTAAACCCCTATCTGTGCGCACACAATATGCGTGTTTGAAACAGCGTGTGTCAAAGAGAAAGAGACAGAATGGAAGTCTGCAGTGTGAGCAAAAGCTGTGTGTCAGTGCGTGTCCTCTGACCACACCCTCTGGTCCAGCTGGACTCAAACAATAGGGGGATATCCTTGTTTTTACAGGCAAAGACACACAGCAGCACAGATTTCATTTGACCCATTTTATTCTATCACAGCAGTGACAGAAAACATGAAGAAAACTGAAATTGGAACATTCGGACAGTATGTTAAATACCAACTAAAAAAATAGAAGGGCACTCAAGAGTGCATGCCTCCACCAGAGCTGTTTGTTTACCCAGCATCCTCTTTGTAATGTACACAGACTTTCTTAAAACTACTGAAACAGGGATTATTCCACAGGGCAAATTAATTCAATTCAATTTTATTTGTACAGTGTCAATGATAATTGACAATTATCTCTAGACGCTTTACAATTTAAGGCCGAGGACTCAAGACCATACAGAGAGTAAACTCAGCAGAACCACTGAGAGCAAGACAAGGACGACCGGGGGAGGAAAAACTTCCATTTACGGAAGAGAAAAACCTCCAGTGGCTCAGGGCAGGAGGACATCTGCCTCGACCGGTTGGGGTTAGTGGACAGAGGAGAGACCAAAAAAAAAAAGAAGAGTAGAGGTAGAACAACAAACAACACAGTCACTTGACGACATCCACAGACACTGGACTGGTCCACAATCAGCAAACACACAGCAAGGACGTCAATTAATATCATCATCCAATTTCACCCTGAAAACCTATTTATAGCATTTGGAATGGTGAGTTTATCTTCAAAAGCCCCTTTTCCAACACGGGAACTTTTCTCATTTACTTGGAATTTTGAAAAGTCTTAGTGTGTTTCCACTACAATTACCCAGGTAAAAAACTTCCCCCTGACCCCAAACCATCCCCAGAAAAAGATCCTGGATACAAGGTGGGACTTTTCAGACTACCCACAATTCTTGAGGGGGCAGGGCTCTCTGCTGAACAGTGATTGGTGGAACACATTAGTTCTTTGCTCTTCTGTACACTGAAGCCAGTACGCTGCTGCAGACTTATTTCATTTCTACAAGCTAAACTTCGTTTGTTGAAGATTTGGAGAATTGACCAAAAAATGTAGAGAAGCTATGAGAAGTCGACGGACGCTGAGGTCCAGGCTCTCTTCAGCGGGACTTTGAGTTGTGACTCAAAATGACCATGTAAGGGAAAATAACAGACAAGCTGACTGTTACAGAAGGTCCGGCTAGCTTAGCTACATTTCAACTCTTGAAGCTCCCAAGACAGCCATCCCCAGGCCCTACGTGCCTAAGAACTTGAGTTGTGCTCTATATTAGTTCTCGATGATGTGTCTGTCCCTAAGCTATCGGAGGATGAGGTGTGTGTCTGCCAAACTCACCCCCACATGTCTGCTTATGGATCCAGCGTATCACACCCACGGAGTCCATCTGACCGGCGCTCCATGTACTTTGTTCTGATGGAACAGCCAACCTGCTCTTGGGTCGCTTGGTTGTTGTTTAGTTTTTTAAGGTGAATATACACAAAAGTGTTAGCGTGCTACTTAAAAGTTTGATTCTCAGTCTATAGGTCAATGTGGTTCCGTTCCCTCAGCTCTGTTTTCTCTCTCGATTCTCCACCTGTTCTGTCGGCGTCTCTGTCCTAAAAACTTCAGCCCTCTCCAGCCGCTGCGACCCATCAGCTGTTTTATCACCTCCTCTTCAAACAGCTGTGTCCCATGCAGGCTAATTGAAGAGAGTTCACAAACCATGCCCACATCCCCCTAAATGTCAATCATATCAGTGAAACCCTAGCTGAAAACTCGATTGTAACACTGACAGAGCCTGACACATGTCAAAACAAATCCATGAAAAGCTGAAGAAACTGAAGGCGGATTGGAGTAGCGGGACTACTTCCTTCGGCAAATTGGACTAGCTTCTCTCGCAGCTCCGAGCTTGTCCTGCTCCAAGAGAAGCCCATCACTGCTCACGACATTCACTAACTCTTTTTGTGTGTTTTATTTAAGGATGAGATGCATCAGGCAGCAATCCTCCAGCAGGCCAACCCCACCTGTACATTAAGTATGAGTGTTGTGGATTGAAGAACTTAGGATAGTGAATCTGGCCGTCAGATCAGTGGAGGGGGTGGAGTGTGGAAGAAGAATGGTTTTATCAGTCAATATAGATACACACGGTACCGTCTTGTATTGTAAAGCAGAGAATACTTGCTGAATGCTGGTGATTTTAGTCTGAGTTTCTTTCAGTAAGCACACATAGGGTTATGTGGGCTGTAATCTGAGGTGCTGAAATTGGCTGGTAATTCAAAAAGTTATTCTAAACAGCAGAGGCAGCTCTTTGTCTTCCTCACCAAAGGTTCAAAACTCTGTTTCATCCTAGCATTTCATGCTTTTGACAAATGTACTTACTAGGCACACATTCAAAGTTCTTGAGATTCTTTGGACTGACTGACTCTCATTTCGTCAAACAACAAAGTGTCTTCTCTTTAATTAACCCTCTAAGGGCAGTGCCGCCAGGCTTTCGCAATGGTTTCACTATATTTTAGGCATTTTACACCCCAGAAAAGTGGTTCAAATACTATTTCACTGAATGGGAGACTCATCTTCCTATTACAACCACCTTTGGCAACCCACGTGATTCACAACCAGAGTTAGAGAGCCAACAATAGAGCATTTTCCTACGTCACCTCTGTGTAATTGGTTGTCAACACCAACTGGCACTCTGTAACTAAACGTCCCTCAGAGTGTTTTCGTCCACTCCAGTCACTGCTGCAGTGATTATGTTTTTGATTCATTCAGATTAGTCACTAATGGCACAAAAACAGTCTTTGACAAATCCCCACAAGAAAGTCACAGGTTGTAATGTCTGGGGATCCTGGAGACCAAGAGTGTAGCGCCAAGTCATTGGGTCCCGTGCGACCAATCAGGAACCTAGTGGGAGTTTATTAAAACTCTATGCCCTGTCCTATCATGTGGTAAGTGTTTCATTCACAGGGGGTTTGTGGTTGCAAAGATATAATGATTTCAAATCAGATCCATCTTTTTGAAACACCCTGCATTTTATTTTAGACCCATTTTCTACACTTATTTTATTTTTATAATTCATTACTTCTGTGAAGCTAAGAATTTGGTGAACCTATTTCAAGCACCAACCGCATGAGTGAAGGTGTCTTTTCACAAGAGATTTGAAATTTTTCAATCACACTTCAAATTTTCAGCATTTGGGCTAAATTATTTCTATACATTGCTCTAAGACAAAAATAGGCATCTGTATACATAAAGCTGAGAATGTAATGAAAAATTATGATTTCAGTTGAAGCAAGGGTTATTGACTCTGTACCCATCATTTCTTTGCACAACTTTCTCTGAACGCTGATGATCTAAAATGAAGAAGGCAATAAATGACAATTCAAGTCCTGAGAAGGCACACCTGCATTTATTTCTCTAATGCAGTGCTTCTCAATTATTTTCTGTTATGCCCCCCCTAGGAAGAAGAAAACATCTCGTGCCCCCCCACCCCCGCAACCATAAATAGTATCATTTGACTATACAACTATTATTTGTAACCTCTGCATGACATTGTAGCCTTATTAACATTAAAGAAAACAAAAAAGAAAGACATAGTTCAACTTGCAATGAGTGGCATTGTTGACATTGTTTTTTGATCTGTGGCAGAGGGGATCTGGAGTGCCCCGGTTTGCCTGAAATTAAAAAGATAGATCCTTCTTTGGACTGTGGACGTTTTTTGACCGACATGTTGCACCATTTGGTGCTGAGGAATAGAATTGGGTGAAATCAATGAATAGTGACAGGTTCGGTTTGGCGGCATTGACTCGGGAGCTTGGTGTATGGAGTGCTTTGACCTATGGGACAAGGATATTGTGGAGCAGTTTGTGCTGATTTTTTCCCCTTTCTTTTTTTGTTGGGATGGGGAAGTCGGGATTGATGGCTGCAGTGAGCATGTTTTGCGGTTTGCGGCATGGTGCTACGGCTCTCGGCTCCTGCTTGGTGTTGGGCTGGGGCCTGCGCTTGGTCTTTGGTGCGGCAGTAGCGGGGGACCGGTCTCGCGGGGGTCCGGGGTCTCTCTGGTTTGCTGAGGTGGCATCGCAGGCTGGAAGATTCTTGGCGGTCTTCGGTGCCTTTTTGCTGGGGGGGGCTCCGGTGGTTTGTGGGCATGGCTGGGGTGTGGTGTCTTCAGGTGGCACCTTTGTTTGTTTGGCTTCGTGCTGTCCGCTGCCAACATTTTTGGATGCGGTGGGCATGCCAGTCTTACCTCGTCTCCCGCTGTTGTCGCGATGGGGCTGGGCGTTGCGTGCACTTCATCGTGTTTCCTCATCTTGGCGTTTGGGTTGCTTTCTTTTGTCTCATTGTCTCCGTCTCCCTCGGCCTATATCCCTGTTGGGAGTTTTTTTCTGTGCTGGCTCGCAAGGTTTTGTTTACTGCACTTCATATAGTTTGCTCAGTGAAAAAAACAAAAAAAAAAACCCTATACCATAGCGACACTGCCAACTACTGTAGTGGATGTGCAATTACACTTCATTCTAGTACAGTACGGCAAAAAAGCATGTTCCCCAGGGTCACGTGTGTCCCCCCCCCGCATTGCGCCCCCCTTGGGGGCCCACTCTTTGAGAAGCACTGCTCGAATGTGACTGTTTTATATGCAGCTTAATTTCTATACCGTCTATCACTGCTGCTATGTTATATTAATGAATGTACCTCCTTCACATGTGCGTCATCAAAGTACATCCATCGTCGGATCTTTGTCTGGAAAAAGAAGGTCGAGTAATGTTTCCCGTAGTAACACACCATGCCGACCAAATAGAGCTCCGACTGCTGAGCCTTCTCCTCTGTCACTCTGTAAAACAACTGCACAGGAAACATATGATCCGAGTAAACACATTCTACTGCTTCAGTTTATTCACTTCATGTTAATAATCTAAATAAACATAGTCTTAATAGTAGACATATTAGGCTTTTCATTACATCGCCCAAGCGTAGGCAGGTTCCCAGGGTGTGGATCACATCCTCTGCCAGATCTGAGTGGTCTGAGTCCCAGACGAGACCGATGGTGATTATCTCCGGACTGTTGAGGAGGACACGAGCCATTCTGAGCTGCTGACCACACTGGCTCTGAGGAAGAGGAGGACTAATTGTGAGTACAGACCTTTGCATAAAATACTCATCGTCATAAGTAGAGGCAGAAAGCTTACGGGGCAGTTGCGAAGGTCTCCCATGCTGGCGTTTCGCAGCAGCTCCCCAAACATACCAGGGGTGGCCTTTTCTCTCGACTCCAACATCTTCACTGCCTGGTTACTGAGGAAGACGAGGAGGAAGAGGACATTTTACATCTCTGATTTAGACCTAGAGCTGCAACAGTAATAACAAGTCATTCATTGAATTGGTTAACATACACTGATGAGCCATAACATTATGAGCACCGACAGGTGAAGTGATAATGTCAGTTATCTTATTACCATGGCACTGGCAAATTGTGATGTTAAGACAATTGGGTCAAAGCTTAACCCAATCACGTTCATTTGGTCTTCTAATGGTATTATTTAAGTTCTTTTTCACAGACCAGTGTGGTCTGTTGGAAGCAGTTCACTGGGATCAGGGGGCACTTTTTGCTTTCGGACACCTGTTATGCTGTACTGAAGAAGTTGGACTGTAGATGGCGCTGTTGTCCCACCTCCACTAGTGGGAAAACTGCGCCAAATCCTGTGTAAATCAGCCGACAAAACACGTCACAGCAACATCAAGTGACTACTCTGAGGAAGACTGCAGGAAGTGAGTAGTCGAAATGGTCAGGTATGACAGAAAAAAAAACGCTTGTCTGTTTAAAAAGAACTGAAATAATAATGGTTCAAAGCATGTTGAAAACTGTGGATCTTGTTGGGTGGACCTGATCCTACAGTGGACAGACCCCTGTGAGGAGGGAAGGACAACATGATCTCAATCCAGTAGAGGATCTAAAGCAGCCTCGCTTGACCTGGGGGCCTCGATCCCCATGGAGGTCGCGAGATAATTTCAGGGGTTCGTCAGATCATTGTGAGAAATTATACATTTACAAAATTTATTCAGGGTTTTGATTAAACAGATTTTTAGTTGTTTTACTCGTTTTCCATTTCAGTGTTTGTCCAGAATGTTATCTTGGGGGTTGTGAGTCAAAAAGGTTGAGAACCACTGATCTAAGGGAACAAACATTACTAGCACATAATGTGTTGTTGAGTGGGCTCCTGTTTGTGATGCTAGAACAGCTTTAACCCAAGGCATGAACTCAACACGACTTCTGAAAGCGTGCTGTAATGACTGGGCAGTACATTACATTTTGAACATTATCATGGCAGATACTTAAAATCCTGTAAGTTTGTGCCTTCGGTGAATCTAACCGTTTTTTCCAACATATTTCACAAATACCAAATTGGACTGAAATCTGGTTGTTTGTCTAGGGACGAACCTGGCTACTGGGGTTCTATCGACTTCAGGCTACGAATCCCCAACAAGATCTGGCTGAAATGACCTAGACGTGCACCATCACAGTCTGGTCCTTGTAAGTCGCTCATGTCATTACTTAGTTTGGGCAATTTAGTGCTTTCAATGCAACCACTTTGAGGGCTAAATGTTCACTTGTTGCCCAATACATCCACCCACTGTAGCATGATAACAATGGATTACTCTATGATAATAAAAAACCAACACCACAAAAATAACGTAAAACTTTACAGTCATATGAAACAGTTTTGGCACCCCTGACAATTTGTATTACAGTGGTCCCTCGTTTATCGCGGGGGTTGCGTTCTAAAAATAACCCACGATAGGCGAAATCCACAAAGTAGATTCCTATGGAAAACGCGCTCAAAACCTGTTTTCAGGCCCATACATTTGTTTGAGAAACAAAGAGAAAAAAAAAAAAAACAAACGCTTTGCTACAAAAAAAACCTTGATGGCCTCCAGAAACAACAAATTTAATTTCAATGATCAACCTACGAAGCTGGACACACAAGAAACCACCAATAGT
>JAQQAE010015757.1:0-11954 GCA_029823295.1 Pseudamia nigra
ACTGGAGTTCCAGTCCAGTTGACAGAAGGAAAACCACACACCTTGAATTCCAAATAATCTGTCCTATCCTTTCATAGCTTGCCCCTGGTTGTGCTGCTTCCAGACACATATTTTCATATTAAAGCATTTAACCAATCACATTCCAGCCATTATTTGTTGCCAGGGATGTAAGGATGTAGGGAATCTACCTGGAAGGCCTTCACAATCAGTTCCGCAGGCCTTCTAGCAACAAATAAGTATAGATGAAACTGTTGCTTCAACCAATCAGATTTTGAGTTGGCGACACCAAGGCCCTCTAGCAGGTGTACGGTAACATCAGCATATTCACACCCTTTGATTGAATAGTCAGAGAGTGTACTAGCCAGAGCTAGCAAGCTGTGTCTGTAGTGAGCTGCACAAACAGAAATATAGTTGTGTTGATTTCATAGCTGTTTTGTCAACCCACAATGGCTGAAGAAGGGGAAGAAATGGATTTGGTTGCAGATTTATTGTCAAAGCCATTTTCAAGACAGACTTTTTAAGGTGGACATTATTAAGAAAGGTCAGGCAATTCTGAAGCTAGCAAGCCTGTCACGACCAGGAAAAGCATTTGTCCACCACTTTCTAACCACTAACTATGAGCGGTACCCCTGGCTCACAGGCTCCAAGGTACACTGCAAATTGTATTGCTGGGAATGCTTGTCATTTGCCACTGATTGACATGGTGTTTGGAGCCGCACTGGGTTTGAAAATTTGACTTACCTAACCAAGGCAGCAACAAGACACCAAAGCATTCCCAGAGACTTACAAGCAACGGTGCTTTCCAAAACTTTTTGGGGAAATCAGAGTGGATCTACAGCTGAGCGAGCAAGTGTGCAGGGAAAAAGAGCTCCACAACGAAAAGGTGAAGAAAAATAGGGAAATCTTAAAAAGAATGATAGACTGTGTCATTTTTTGGGTAAGCAGGAACTTTTATTTCGGGGACACAATGAAAGCAGTGGATCCAAAAACAGAGGAAACTATGTGGAGCTTCTTTCTCTCATTGCTGAGAGCAACACAATGTGATGACCCTCCTCCTTCTTGGTTGGCTTTGCCCCGGTCTCCCCTAGTTTTTGCAGGCGGAGCTATCGGATCAGCCGCACCTGGGCACTGTGCATGCTGTCCTGTATAAGCATAATCATCTCGCCTGCTCTCTCTTTCTCTCGATCTTTCTCTCTCTTTCTCTCCCCTTCTGACATCCCACTCATTCCAAGGGTGGATGCCCTCGGAGCAGCAGGCTGGCGACCGCAGCAACATTTTGTCTTTTGTTGAGCACATCCACTGATTTACTGATCCTCACATTTAACCTTGTTTTCATTTAAAATAAATAACTCAAATTGGCAGGCGACCCGTCCTGTGTCTCCTACCTTGTCATGGTCTTGAGCCAGGTTGTGACATTTACATTTCTACCTGTGCACTAATAAAGTGTTTAGTGGGATGTCGGGCAAAATACAAAATGACCTGATCACTCCTATTGCTGAAGTGATGGGAGAAGAGATAAGAAGTGAAGTTTTAAAAAAGCACTGTTTGTCTTATGGTAGATGAGACGACAGACGCAAGTAATGCAGCGCAGCTCGCACTAGTCCTGTGTTAGGTAACGGGTACAGATGTCAAGGAGTGGTTTATCAGATTTGAAGATGTTACCAGTGGGAAGCGAGCCAATGACATTGCAGGTCTTATCATCTGATTTTTGGTGGAAAATGAATGTCTGTACAAGGTTGTGGCACAGTGTTGGGGTGGGGTGAATGGAGTGCAGGCTGAAGTTAAGGAGAGAGCACCTTTGGCTTTATTCATACACTGCTATGCACATCGGCTCAATTTGGGACTGACTCAGGGGGCCTCAAAGCTTAAAGAATGCAGTAAGGGCCACCTCAATGCCCTTACTGCATTTTTTTCTTGATCGCCTTGGTGCACGCAACTACTGGACGAAATCTGCCAGCGGCGTCTCCCACGTGTAGCACCATCACGGTGGCAGTACACATCCAAAGTGGTCAATACAGTCTTTGAGAAGAGAGATGGTCAAAAGGAGCTGTTTCATCACAACCTGCAGCATCATGACAAGCATGATGAGGACAGCACTGTGCTGATGGATTTAAAGCATGTCTGGATGATTTTGAGTTTGGTGTTTTTGCTTCACACATTTAATGGAATTTTTGAGTATTCAGCCATGCTCCTTTCAATATTACAGGACAAAAAACTGGATGTACAGTTTTGTCTGGCTTGGGTAAAGTTTTGTGACACCATTGAGCGAGAGAGAAGCTGATTCGAGGAACTCTACAAGGCCACTGAATGCACTGCAAGCGCTCCGAGTACACAAAGAGGTCTAGTGCAAGATCCTCGCACGCACTACCGCCAACTCCATGGCAGGATTCTAGACAATACTATCTGCCAGACACAGACCAGATTTCAAGACCACAAAAAACTGATGTTTGTCACCCTCTTTGATCCCCAGAAGTTTTGGGAATACAAGAGGAATTTCCCACATGCAGCCTTCTCCAGCTTAACATAGAGCCATGGAACACTTTTTGATCTGTCTTGGCTAAAAATACAACTGACTATAATGTATGCCATTGATGATTTTGCTGGAAAATCTCCCACTGAAGTCCTTGACTTCCTTCACCAGAAAAATCTGAGTGAGAGCATGGGACAGCTGTACACATTTGTGTGTTTGGTGGTGACCATCCCCATGTCCACGGCTTCTGTCAAGCAGACAATTTCAGGCCTAAACCAAACTAAAACCTATGCCAGAAATATGACGGGGCAGGCTTGACTTTCTGTAAGGACTTCTTGATGGAACTGTAGTGCAAGGACAATCTGTACAACAGAGTAATTGAACTCTTTTTGAGGAAAGAAAGGAGGATGGATTTTGTGTACAAATTATTACTTTTGGTGAGTAAAATGTTGCTTTTTTCCTAAATAATATTGCAATTTTATGAGGTTATTATTGATGCTTCTTTATGTGTCACAGCTGTAGCTGCAGTAGAAGGAGACTTGTGCACCCCGGGTTTGTTTCTTTAGTAAAGACATTTATTGTGGCTACACAAGTTATCTATCTGCGATGCAACAGCTCTTTAATGAGATGGTTTTTATAGCCATAAAATACTTATTGAGAGGTGGATTGATTCAGACAGTGCACCACTGAAGGCCTAAGTGTGAAATAGATGGCCCGCCACTGCATTTAACCAACCTCAACATTACTGCAAGCAAAGCTCATAAGAGCCTGTCAATATTGTAATGAGGCTAAATGCAAGATTTGGGTGTGAACATGAGCCACACAACACTAATTATCTCTAAAAATATTTGTTAGTAACTGCTTTAAAATATGGTGAAAATAGTTCTGCTCTTGTTTAAAAAAAGAAAACGTGGAATCAGTGTGGTTCTAACTTTGGATTTTTCTTATCATCCTTCCACTTCCACACTCTGAAATATTTAGACAGAAATAAGTGAAATGTTTAAACAGAAAACAAAGGAAAAAGTCACCAAAACAAACTTGAGTCTCACCCTGAAAGAACTGTACTTTTAGTAAAAGACTTTTCTTATACATGTGTGTTGCTCCTCTGTTCTAATACAGCATGTAGCATTGTAAGTCAGAGCATGTACATAGGTGTTTGTTTTATCACTGTACAGATACTTCTGAGTGATATGACCCACCATGAAGAATGGACAACATGAGAGAAATATTCTAAACCGGTGGCTTTTGGATTTTTTGAACAAAGGAGGAAATACAGTTACAAAAGTGGTTAACTTATTACATTATGTGTGTTTTTATTGTACTACTGCCCTCTAAACCCAAGCACCAGCTTTATAAATTCTTACATAACAACAACAATCTGATAAAACAACCATCAGATGCCAGACCTTTTGTGTCTGTTAGTTTATTTGATGTGTGTTTATATGTGCATGCAAGTGTTCCTGTGCATATCACAAATAGTAACGTGTGACTAACAGTTAACGTTAATTCAAACAAATATTTTACAGCATGGTATCATGGCTTCAAGTCAAATTAAATCATGTGATAGTTTTGAAAAGACTGATTGGAAAATATTTTGTTGGAATCAAATTTTCTCACCAAATTTCTTTAATCTCACTGATAACTGGGAAATTCTCTGGCACAAAAACTGAGTCAGCAAACACTGAATAAATAAACAGACACTATGTATAATCAGTCATCTTTAGACCTGTCCAATTAATAAAGTCCCAATAGGTTATGACTTAAATTTATATCTCCATATGCACCCATACTACTGCATATCAGTCAAATGTTTGGACATGCCTTCTAACTCAGTCTTTTTATTTTTTATCATTTTCAACACTGTATTGTATTGAAGACATCAAAATTATGAAAGAATATGTATGGAATTATGCAGTACACAAAAAAGTGTTAACACAGAACATGTTTTGTAGTTTAGATTACCCAAAGTCCCTGGAACACTTTTCAGTTCACAGGTGAGTTAATTTGTGTTGTTTCTTGTCTTCTTAATGTGCTTTAGACCGTTATGTGTCTTGTGCGGAGGAAATGGTGGGTATTAGTGGTATTAGTGCCACTGCAACTACTGTACTAATCCATATTAATGCAAGAAACACTCAGTTAAAAGTACAATGTTAGAAAACTAGCTAGTAGCCAATCAGTTGTAGAGGTCCGCTGTAAATAATAAGACAGGTGACGTGCCAGTCAAAGTGGCTTGCAACCTCATTGTTGCATGAGTTCATGCAATTATGTGCAGAGTTGAAAACAGTCATAGCAGTAACTACTATGGAGATAGCAATATTGCTTATCTAACCACAAAGACCAAGGACAGACAGCCTGCATTTCAGATTCCTTCAACATCTGGAACAACAAAAAAACAGACATACTAGCTACTGGCCAAGTAGACTGGAAGGTCACCCATTTAGCGTATTTTCCACACCATGAGGCGCACTTAAAATCCTTATTTTTTTTCAAAAATCAACAGTGCGCCTTATAATGTGGAGCGCCTTATGTATGAATTTATTCTGGTTTGTGTTTATTGACCTCGAACCAATTTTACTGTATGTGGTACACGGCGCTAAAAAATCTGTCCAAATGTTTTAGCATGAGTTTGGTAAGTTACGAAGCCGCACCAGTTGTAGGAGCATTAAAGTAACCAAGAGCCTCGCAGAGCGATAGGTACTGTGCCATACGTATCACTCCGCAAGTGACACCGTTTATACTAAAGAGGTAAGCACAGTACTATGCCCACCGGTACAAAGCGACACAGAGACACGGAGCCGACACGGAGCAAAACACGGGAACAGAGCAGCCACGAGAGAACCCAACACCAACGAATAAATCGCACGGAAGTGGAGGAAGCAAGAAGACAACATGCGCCAACCCGGAGCCCACCACCACTCTGGGTGTACCAACCAAAGAACTCCAACCGCCAAACACCAGCGCCAACAGGCCATCCAAAGCCAAACCGCGAGCCATGCAGGAGCACCGGACAACAGAAGGTGAACACACACCCACCAAGACTGGGAGGCAATGTCGGGCAAGCCACGCCACCACCCGCCAATGGACTGCAGAGGCACCCGTCCCAAGTGCCGTCCGAGCCCCCACGAAAGCCAGAACCACCACTGAACAGCCAAGCAATAGCAAGGAAACCAACCCAGACAATGAGGAGAGGGATCCGGACCTGCCTGACGCTAAAACCACCGAACTGGTAAACAAAGGCACCAAAGACAAAGAACCCGATGGACCCACAGAAGATGAAAGGACCCAAAATGTGAGTGTACCGTTTTGTATTTTATGTGTTACAGCTGAACAATGTTGAGCGTTATTGTGAATGAGTTGAATGGAGTTTGATTTATCTAATTTTTGCGTCAGTTAATGCGCCTTATAATCCAGTGCGCCTTATGTATGGAAAACAATCATAAATAGACCATTTTTTTGATGCGCCTTATAATGCGGTGTGCTTTATGGTCCAGAAAATACGATATTGGTCCGCCATGAAGACCAGCTACTAGGTAGGTTCCCAACATCATAGACTGCACTTTTAGGAAATCAAGGTCAGTCAAGCTAAAAAATGTAAAGAACTCTGAATATGTCCCCAAGTGTAGATGCCAAAACCATCAGCTGCTTTACCAGCCTCAGTAACGGCTAATATTTACAGCAAGTCAGATAGCATTTGATGGTTTTGTCTCATGGGTGTAATTTTAAGTTGGCTTTGGTTGGTACCAAATTGTGATGTTTTCAAATTTTATCTAAAATTTTCACACTCAGAATTCTGCTGGCTCATGGCAGTGAGATGAACGTATTTTAGTGTGATTATTAGTTCTCACTTTCACTGTCATGGCTTGTTTTTCGTGTTCTCCATCTTGAACAAGTTCCTGTTTAACAGCTTTTATCTTACATCACAGAATTTATATAAACCTCAAAGCCAAACAAAGATGGATTTTCACAGTAGGGAAACTTCAATGTCTGTTTTTTGGCACTAGAGCCCAGGCAGGTAAACAAAGACTACGGAGAAATACGTAAACATGAAGGAAGATTAAGCTATTTTAAGGAGTTGGGCTCAAACAACAGTGACTGTAATTGGCATTTACCTCTGAACTCATAGCGTGTAGGATGGCGGTGTTGTAATCTACTGACAGTAAAGGTCAGTAAGTAAAGACAAATACAGTGGTGCCCCGGGTAATGAACGCTTCTACTAACGAAAATTTCAGTTAACGAATAAAACCAATAGCCAAAATATGTCCCGGCTAACGGAAATGACTTGGGTTACGAATTTCATATTATGGAAGAGATTCAGGTTACGACTTGAGAAATTCGAGTTACGAATTTTTTTTACTTAACTTCCGGGTCTATCTTGGCCGAGTTAAATGTCAACGTGAACTCCACGCTGTATATTTTCCTTTTTTCACCTAAAATACTGCTTCATTTTGTGTTTTTCATCATGGGACCTAAGAAAAATGGCTGTCTCTGTCTGATCCTCCTCTGGTAAGTGTCTTTATAAATCAATAAATGTGCACGTAAATTCGTTAGCCGGGGCACCACTGTATTCTCAAATGTTAAGAGGGAGGGAAAGGAGAGAAGATGAGGAGAAACTTAACCTAGACATCTGACCCATTGTTAAAGTGTAAAGATGAAATACTCGGGGTGAATAATGAAGCCCTTTGCTAGACATTAATGTTTATCCAGTCATCCTTCTTTATACTTGAATTAAATTAGTATCTTTTGATACAATTAATCAAAAACAGAGCAAAGAATAGTCTGCAGCCGTACTAGCATCTCTGTAGCCATAAACTACAGTACAATGACATTAACACTGATACTGGATAAAAAAGGCATGCACATTTTATGCAGGAATCAGTAATAATAGGAATGCTATTTAAGGCAAAGGCTAACATGATGACAGGCACTCAAATAAATTACTAATGCACAAAAAAGCAGGTATGTGTGAAATACTCAACTTCGTGGTCCAGCAAGAATACAAATGACCCCCTTCATTTAAAAGTACATTAAAAAAGTACATCTGAAGCAAGATATTAAAAGGCAGTTGGTCATAAACCATTTCACAAGTATCAAATTGCATGTGAAGGAAATGATCAAATTTAAGTGACTATGGTATCTCATGAAATATTATTTCACAATAGAATAGAAGATGTATAGTGCTAGGGATGAAGGACTTCTTAAAAACACTTTTAGTAGCCAGAGGGACTCTCATGCTGAGTTTAAAGGTCCAAACTCTTCAAACAAAGGATGGGAGCGACAGGATACTCCTCACCTTCATCTCAGACTTTTTGGCCTATTTAATTCAGGCACTTCTGGGCGTTCCAGTTATATTTTATTTCTAATTGATATAAATCTGGATTGTTTATTCTTGGATCTACAGGTCAGGTGACCATACCAGGCAATAAGGTGAAAGACTAATACACTATCACTCACACTTTTGTATACCTTTTCTAAAATCTGTTGTTTTTCAACAATAAAAAAAAGTCAATGAAATTCATCATTTGGGCACTAGTAGTATTTGTTCATTCTTATCTTCAAAGGAGACATATTGTACTCTTTTTTAACAAGTTAAAGTAAGTGTTACATGCCCCTACAATATGTAATTTAAGTTTCAGCCTTAAATCTCATACAGATTATTTAGTAGATCTGTAAACTGGACATTTTCAGTGTCTCCAGACAGGTGGTGGAGCACACCCCTTTTCTGGATACCATCATGTAAATGACCTGATAGGGTCCAGGATGGACCTGGAGGACTGACTGTCTGACTTTGTATCTTTCACATCATTAAAGCTGAGGAATCAAAATGGTGTGTTTCAGGCCAAGTTAAATGAAAAAAGCCTCCAGACTACAACAAAATTAAACCAGCTTTTTTGTTTGTCTCTTCTAACGGTTTGAACTGACAGATTGACATTGACATTTCTGAAGGTATGATAGTGGCTTACTTTTTTAATAATACCTGCATTTCCTGGATGTTCTTTAAAAATAAGCAATTGTGCAGCTGGCAGCCACTGTCAGCAACTTCTCTTCTGAGCCAGTGGAAGTTCACCTTTATTGCACTGTACTCACTGTGTTCAGATTAATTTGTGACAGCAAACCAGTCATTGGATTACAGCACTTTGGCTCAGTCTGGACATTTATTTCTGCTTCAATAACCCTCCATGTAAGGACAAATAATAAAAAAAAATGTCTGACAACTAGGACAAAAATGTAAAATTGCTTTTAACTAATTAGTAACCCAGTGTTGCATGTCGAGCAAGAGAAGTACAAACATGTCCTAACCACAGGACCCAGAGAGGAACAATGCTCAAAGTTGACTAAATTATGGCACACAACATCTGAGCAGTGGAGCATAAATTAAAATGCTGTAGCTACAGCACTGAAATCTCCAAATTCACAACAATGACAACACACGTTGGATATTACTGTAGCTTTATTTAGCTTCAGCATAACTCCAAAAATATAAGGCCGATGCTATGTCAACACCCGCAATTACCTTTGTTGATTATGTACTGTATTCACATTTACAACTGTCTCAATTACACAACACACAGTAATCTGATTACTGAAACAGGTAAAAGCAGTGTTGTAAGTGAAGTGTCCCTGATCATCAGAGGTGGGTCGTTTCATGAACTCTGTTCCTCAGTTACTTTGTTACATGTACTTGCTTAAGGACTTTTAAATAAATGTACTTCTGGGAGTAGTTTTGATACAGAATACTATTTACTCTTACTAAATTAAATTTATGGTAAAATCTCTACTTCTGATCAGGTACATTCAGCTAGGAGTGATGTTTAAATGTTGACCATGCTGTTATAAAAATATATATTTTATATTATGATATTTAATGATGATAATTTATCATGACAAACAGCATGAATTGAATGAAAAGAATCCTAAAAATACCATGAATCAGAGACATTTTTCTTTTTTTCATGTCTTCATCTTTTTGTGTTTTATGTCATTTTGACGTTTTTGTCCTTTTGCATCTGTTATATAATTTTCTTTTTAAGTCCATTGCATGCTTAGATCTTTTTACATGAAAACAAGATGTGGCACTGCTCATCACACTTGCTGAGGTGCCGGGGTTTCTAGTGCATACTTCCAAAAAACTGTGCACACTCAGATCTGTGCAATAATTTATTTCATTACTGCATGCTTTCGGTCATAGACCTTCAGCCAGAGCAGCATGACAGCAATGTCCTGGTGTTCTACATATTGATTTTTTTCAAAACTTTTTTGATTTTTTTGGGTCATCTTTGTGGATATTGCTTGACAAATGTATATGGAACTACACTTCCCAGAATGCTAAGTTTCTCTTGTCAGGCACAGGTGTGCTTAATTACCTGGGAGTTGCTGCTGCTACTTATTGTCTGTAATGACACACACCTGTGAATTGGACCTGAAGAAGGTTTATCACCAATGGCCTGCAGTCATGAAATAAACTATTACAGATACAAATGTACAGATTTTTATTGTTTTTTTTTTATAGATCTTTTTACATCACATTATGTTTATATTTTGATATTTTAGCTCAACATTGTAAAATGTTTTTTTCTTGATGTTTGACAGTAAACAGTGTTCATTTTTAATTTTCCTTGTTCTAGATTTGACACATTATTGATCCCAATTAATGTAGACTTTACATTTTTATTAGCTGTACAATAAATTACCTGTTCAAACACTATACATAAGGCATAATAAATTCTACATTATGAAGTTAGTATTAGTGTAGTTTATGAGACATTTATTTTAGTGGAAGCTTCTCCTTCTGCTTGTGTTATTGTAACTATAAGGTAACAATACTACTTTACTTGAGTACCATTTCTGTTTAAGTGACAAGAAGAAACAAAGAAATGAAAATTGATGTTTTTAGTCCAGGTAGCAAAGCTGAGCAATAAACTGACAAGGGTCATTCTTGCCAAACATATATTTTACATTGTGATTCTTAATGAAGATGATTTATTGTGATAAAATATTTATTTTGAATATAATTATTTTTTTTAATTTTGTATGTGTCATTTTCTATAATTATACGAAGTCAGCGTTTGTTCATTTGATTTAATGCTGATAAAGTCAGTGTGCACTATCTTGAGACATTAAATCAAAATCAATCAAACACATTTTCTTTTAAAAAAAACATTTGCAGAATTGGCAAAAAACTTTTTTTTACTTCTTTTTGTAACTTTTTGTTTTTTTTTTCATCTTTTAGTCATTGTCAACAATTTCATGTCCATTTCATGTGTTGTTTTCATCCTCCGTGACAGGATTTATTTCATGTCTTTTTCTTTGCCTTGATCTTTCTTTTGTTTTGTAGTTTCTTCAGCTTTCATTCACGACCCAAACTCTACCTTGAAACCTGAAATAATGATCAGACATTCATCATGATAATTATTGATATCAACTGACTGTGCAAACATTTTGGCCATGTTGCTCAGCTCTATCAATCGATCAATCAATCAATAGTACTTTATTTGTTTATTATTTATTTATTATTTTTTATTATATTTTCTCCCATTAAGGGGGAGGGAGGTGCAGCAACATAAAGTGCATTGCTCCATGCAAGTGGGGGAAAGTGTGTGTGTGTGTGTGTGTGGGGGGGGGTCAGATAGAAAAAAACCTCATATGTACAGTTAGCAGACAAGTTGCCACAACATTGATGAACACAGCAATAAGCTCTACCTGACAGTGGCAGATTTTATGTCTTACAGTATTTAACATTTGGTCTCAGTCTCAAGTTTCAGAAATTATAGAGTTATACACGAACATGAAGGAAACAACCAAACATTTTATCTGATTCTATAACATCCTCACAATAGAGAAAATAAATATCATACTACAGGAGTGCTGTGGTAGCAGTACGTCTGAGCAAGTTGTCCATAAACCACAGTATCTCCTGTTTAAGTCTAACAGGAACATTTGTTTTGTACTCCCTAGATTTCCTGTCATCATTCTGTCTGCTCTAAATAAAGGTGCAAAATCCTTGAATAAACCACAGGAAGTATTAGAGATAATGGTGAGATTTATGATTACCACTTGTCAGGTTTGTTACCTCATGTTGTTGTAGACTTTGGGCCTGATCCAGTATGTTAAGTTTTCTGCCTTTGATAAACACTCTGCAAAGCGAAGATAGAGTAACTGTGTACTGTCGTCAATTGGAAAGCAAATGGCGTTCTACTCATTCTGTTGAATTTTATCTGGCTTGGAGAAATCATCTCTTAATTTATAAAAAATCGCTTAGAAAAGCTAGATCAAGCTATTATTCTGCATTAATAGAGGCAAACAGGAATAACCCCAGGTTTCTCTTCAACACTGTGGCCAGGCTCACAAGGAGCCATGATTCGGTCAATCCTCGCTTCCCCCTGAACTTTCTAGTCAGGACTTTTTGGAGTATTTTAATCTTAAAATTATATCTATTAGAGATAAAATTAATCAGATTCTTTCTTCCGTAAACTCTAGTACATTAATT
>JAQQAE010015758.1:0-11954 GCA_029823295.1 Pseudamia nigra
TACCATGGCGGCACATGTCCATAGAAAAGTTCAGCCTGACCTCTTATCAGAGTGTTGGTGTAAGGCGGGGGAAGGGTCTCCAAGCAGCGTCTCCTCCAACGGGGGTTGCGCTCAGTCTCACAAGGCCAGCAAGTGCCGAAAAACAAAAACAATAGATTTTTGGTACCAGAGCTCAAAGACCATCCTATGAAGAGACCCCAGCACTTCTGTGTTGTAACCTACTCTTCGATTTAACTCAGAAATCGTCCCTGTTGTGCTGCCAGTGCTCTTCCTAACTGCTTGATTTGGAGATGAAGCTTTGCTGGGCTTTGAACAACTCTCTCCGTCTTCTTTATCGATACACCAGGAAAACACCCAAGCCAATCAGCAGAAATCCTGTTACCATGGATAAATATGCATCACATCCTCAGTGGACAGTGTCTCAAAAACATACACGTTCCCATGCGTCCACGGATCCTCACATGTCCAGCAGCCGCTGTCCCCTGAGGACCCTCGGGTCCCCTCGACCCGTCTTCCTGCAGCATGTCAATTTCATTGAGGTCCAGCTGGTCAAGTCCGTGTTGCTTTGGGTTTAGGGGAGACTCCGACAGCGAATGAAGCAAACACACGGATAGATAGAAATGTGTCCGCTCTCTCTGAAAGCCGGAAGAGATGTTTGTATTGTTATACTGTTGGGTCCTGTCCCTTGAAATAAAAAATTTAAAGTGTGCCTGTGCTGCCTATTCTGCTAGGATGTGAACTATGTGTAACATGTAGTCTGGATTTGGTCAGATTGAAGGGTTTATAGCAGAATAATCCAGTTGAGTGTTACTTTGAAAATCAGTACAGACATAATAATGGGTAGCAAACCGGACTTTACTCCACACAATGTCTAATTAAAGGCATGTGTTAATGTATTCTACACCTGTCTGCCTCAGTAACTCAGTTCTCTGCTTCTCTCCAGGCTTGAAAGCAGCCTATTGGAGGTGCTTCAGATGGACTTTGAGGTAGAGGAGCTGAGCAGTCCTCTCGACAGCCAGGTGATCATTTGGAAGCTGGAGCTACCATTTGGATTCAAAAACGTAGCCAAGACTGAGGGAGCCATGAGGATCTATACCACTCAGAGAGACTTCGTTGGCCTTGCTCCTCTTGTGATGGTGAGTTAAAAGACTGCATGCATGTCATGTTTAATCATTATTAAAACCAGCATCAATGTTGCCCACAGCAATGCTTCGAATAACGCCAACACTGAGACTGCATCCTTGAGCACTGAGTGCGTGAAATGATCACGAAATGCACTTTGCTCTGATCCATTCCTGTCTGGTTTGCATACACAGAAGGCTGGATATGCTTCAGATTGTTTAGCAAATGGGTTCTATTTTGAGCAGACAGTGACCTTGTGCTGTTGACTGTCAGTTAGCGGATGTCTCTTTTCTGCGTTGTTTTACTCTGTTCTGGCATGCCATATGTGGTCATCCTTTCCTCTCAACAGCTGCTTCAGTGTGTTTCTATTTTTGTGCCAGGCCTCTTCATCATGCTACCGCTATAATTAATCTGTGATATAATCTCCACCACTAAATATGGAACATTACACCACTTTGAATAACACAATTAAACACAATTATTACTCATTTAAGCAAGCATAGTATAAATATAAAACAACAATGCATGGAATTGTTGGATTAATTATATACAGGTTAAAATAATAGTTGCACCTGACACTTACTGTTATGCAGTGAGTGAGCTGGACCCCAGCATTGGTCAGACGTGCACCACAGTGTCCAACTGGATGGTCAAATAAATGATTAAAATCCTGGCAGTATTTTTGTGTCAGCTATTTAATTGTAGACTTCAGGTAAAATCAGGAGTCAGCCTGCAGTGATCAGGCTTCAGATAAACCACTGAACCTGAACCTACAGAACCAGAACGTGGCGAACTGCGGAGGCAGTGCAGATGAGTCCGGTTTGCGGTGGCCCAACACCAGCTGCCCTGGATCCTGACAGGTTCTGGAGAAACACACCAAAGTGTGTGGGTCACTAGCAATAAATTGCACGCATCCATCACCAACCAACACCGAAAGAGAGAAGGAAGGAAACCTGAAATGCACTGCAACATAGAAAAGAGGAAATTAATGATAACACCAAATACCTGGTAATGCTGTTCACTGCATTATAAACACTTTTCAAAGTTATTTAAAAGGGATGAGACAAAAAAGTTGACTTTGTTATATTATATTTAATCAAAGGTAACATATTCCTTTAATTATGAATATGTGAGTGCAGATGTTTACATGTCATTCAGAATATATTAGACAGCTTTATGCTGCTCCTCCTCATGTCCACACTGACTCCAAACTTACAGTACGTACACAAATTCAGAGCTGTTGTGAGATTTGATTGGGTCCTTCGCTCATGACAAGATTGATAAATGCCAAGCGTCGTGTAAAACTTAGCATACACCCATTTTTCTGTTGTGCACTTGTTTGATAAATGAGGGCCATAGTGCTAATGTGGCAGGTACTAAATACACCTCCACTCTCACTTATGGTGGCTGCAAAAAACACAAATCCCTCATTTCACCAAGTGTTTGTTTTGCCCGTTCTAGCATATTAACTTTAGTCAACAGTCAGAAATAGTAGGTGATGGTACTGGCTATAAAATTGACAAAAAGGAGAAGGGAAAGTCTGTTCTGATATGCTGGTGTAATATGGATGAATTTGTAAGGGGACTTGCTCCCACTGTAGATATAAACAACTGATTCCAGATGATTTTTTAGCCATATTTTTGTGATTATATAGTAAGGAAAACATACGAATGAACTGTATATACTCTTTCTGCAATTGTATCTTCCTAAATCCACCATCTTACATACTTGACCTTTGCAAATGCATTATGCAAATTGTACACCAAAGTCTTCTCAGGATTTTGCCTAGTGCCATTTTTGTAGCAGGTTTCTTACTTTTACACAGTGCTATCTGCTGCAGTTTCATCAGAATTTGAGCTGGAGTGCTTGAAGTTATGAGGGTGTGTTATCCTGATTTGTGAATTTGACATGGTTCATCTCTTGTGGATAAGACGCTGACCTCAGGCTGAGGGCCAAACATAAGGAAATTTGATGGCTGCTCAAGGGACTATTATCACTGACTGATCACTCTTAGCTTGACTCTATGATCTCGAAGCAGTGCTGCTGCTCAATACTTCTATGTAATGGCGACAATCTCATTGACACAGGCTTCAGATCTCCATTTTTTAAGTATGTTGTAATTGTCTGTGAAGATTGTCAGTCATCCAGGTCATGGTATCTAAGGCATGGGGTTTTTCCTTCTGTCGATTGAACTGGAAATTTGAAGATGTTTCGCTACCTATCCAGGAAGCTTCTTCAGTTCTGCAGAACTGAACACGCCTTGGATATGTTGTCATTGCTGTTTTAAAAAATAATGTTCACTTGTTTCAGCCTCATTTGAGGAAGCTCTACAGTCAAGGGACATGTATCCATCTGCCTCATTTTTGGAATCTGAACAACCAAGTGTCCTTTTAAATTTGACTAAACTGATAAAGTCACAGAACATGACAAGGTTGTGCTTGACTGCTCTCTCTCTCTTTCTCTCACACACACACACACACACACACACACACACCCACACACACTATGTCGTTCAACTTTGAAAGGGAGGTACAGTATGCCCTTTTGAAAACAGCTTCACATGTCCATCTGCTTTATTTTCAGGCTTTGACTATTTATGCAGTCACTAAACACTGTGCATACAAACACTACATGACAAATATCGACTAGGAACTGTGATTGTGTAAAGTCTTAACACAAAAGGCCAACCATGAACATCATACTACAGTATATGTGTTGCCTGCTCATATGGTAGCATCATAAAATTGTTGTGGTTTGTTGTATTATTTATTAATAAGACAAGGAAATCAGCCAGCCAACTGATGGATCCAGTCTTGTAAAGTACAGTGAAGGCGGTGTCACGGGCACGTCTCCAGCTTTGAGGGAGGTGAAAGCGGCGTCGCACACATGTACATCTGCAACTCTGATTTAATAATTAATTTAACAATCACAATCAAAATCACCATTAATTGCCAATAAAAGTTGAAGGGTTTGAAGCACTACAATATACAGTAGAGGTTGGCAACATTTAGTCTTGTACAACATTAATCAGACTAGTATTTTTCAAAGAATTAATTGAAAAGACACAACACAGGAAGACACACAATCGAATCTAAACTAAGGCTGTAGAGGTATGTGTATGCGAGTGTTTGAGACAGTGCAACAAATGGTCATTCAAAATGGCAGCTGGGACCACATTTACATGTGTGCGTAAGAAAAACTTCACAAGATGGTGGATCCAGAATTGCTCCTGGTTTAAGGAACAAATTGGCCAGATTCTTTGTGTTTTAAAAACACTTTGTGTGGTGTTAGGTGGAAGAGAACTTAGTCTATAGCATGTAATGTAACCTACCTGTAAATCAAATCATCACGTTGGTAAAGTACCTTGTAAAGTTTAACTTCTGTCTTGATTCATTCCAAGGAAGAAATCCAGTGATTTCAGATGTTTAAGTCACTGAGGTCAGTGGTTACCATATGCTATCCTTGTGTGGTTAGCTGGTCATGGAACCAGTTGCTCATAAATCAGTTGGTACACTATTTGCTTTCATGAAAACTCATCAGCAAACTGACTACTGTTTATAGCCACTCACATCTGAAGGACATGCTGTGTGGTTGAGCATAGCTGCAACAAAAGGCCTTGAGGATGAGAAGAATCAGATATACATGCTGCTCCTGCAGGAGGCGGGAAGCAGTGGATGAGAAGAAGCCAGAAGAGAGTTAGACGGCACGGGAAAGAGTCTTCTGCTGGAGTTGTTAGATGTTGTGAGGACTCATGTCTAGGGCCAAACACTGAATCGAGGACATTGGGAAAGAAAAAAAATGTCACAATGTGTTATATAATTATTGTTGAGCATTGTATGCTCTGATGAAATTAAGTCTGCTCAACCATATCAGATGTAAATATCTGACACACACCTGTGAAAAGAAATCCAACATTAGCTCTCACTTCCAGTGAACGCTGCTTTCTGCTGCTGCTCCAAAAAGGGGGAATGACCTTCTTTCCTCATCAGGGCCGCTGAGTCACACTTTGTCTCTGTCTCTACCTTCCTCCTCTACTTGCATTCCACATTAGTCCCATGTGTTTCTCTCTGGTCTACATAACAGGCACTGTAATGATTAGATGTTTAAAATCAGACAGTGAGCGCTTCCACCAAGCCCAATAGTTCACACTTTTCAACAGCTTGTTGAAATAGCTTCATTCCAAACAATTACTAAACCACAAACAAAACATTTGGTTACTCAGGTAACCTGCTCCTTTGAAAACTGAGCAAAATACTAAGTGAGGTTTGAAAGCGAAACACAAATTATGTCCTGTGATTTCCTTCTTTCTGTTAGTTGGTGCCTCTGGTTAGTGTAGGCAGTAATGATCACATAATGGTCTTAGTGGAGATAATAATTATCTAATTTGTTCTTCTGCAGTACAAAACAACATGTTCTGAGTGATATTCTTTCTGCAGGACACAGAGATCCTGAACACAGCTGTCCTGACTGGAAAGAAGGTGGTGATGCCTGTGAGGATAGTCGCTGTGGAGGAAGATGGAGTGGTGACTGATGTCTCTGATTACACCGACTGCACTTCCACTGATGAAGACATACTCAAGGTTGTATTGAATAGCTGTCTAATAAATATTAGATTTCTTGATTTCATGCATTTTGTTATGAAATGGTTTTACAGTAAATAATTTCATCTGATAATAAAGAACCAAGATGAAATTGCATTTTTACAAAGAATTCCTTTTTTACAGCTATGAAGTCCTTTATTTCTTTCAATTCATTTTAGCAGCAAAACAAAACAAAACAAAACAAAACACCACAAGTGCTGTTCAGTCACAATCCGAGAGTAAAACGGGTTAACACCAATAAACAGAAGACTGTGAGCTGTTTGTCTTGTCAGCTCCACAGTGAAGGGGCAGGAGGACAATTTGAGTTACCACTTCAAACCTTGGCTCCAGAAAAGCAAGGTTGGTTTCATGTGTGATGAGAAGGGCAGCAGCGGACAAATAACTTGTACCAAAGTCACCTTTGCTCTCTGTCTCTTTTCCAGTAAAACAAACTATTAGTTGTACTCTAACAGCATTACCCATCAATCTCCTCGACAATGAACCCTCACTGAGCTAAATCGCTCACCACAGATGACCTCACAGCCTGCCACTGTGCTCCCATCCCGTGACTCGTCCCTTTTATCCTGTGAACCTGGACACGGCTGGCTGCCAAAAGCTGGCTTTGTTTACTGATGAAATTGAAAGTCAGGTCCCTGGTCCCTGGGGTCAGAGGCTGAGAATGTATTTACTCAAGGGTAAAACAACATTGTAAAGAGAGAAGAAAGACATGTAGTGGACTTAAGGCTTTTAATGCTTTCAGCTGGCTATGCATGTCTGAAATCAGGTTGAGCAAACAACAGATGTTGCAGTTAATAAGTTCCATGACAAGATTCCAGTACATACTATAAGTGTGCATTTATTGCAGTGCAGATGGGTGTTGGTTAAAAGAAAAGCAGGATTATATTTGGATGTAAGAAGAGAAGATGTGGACTAAATCATTCTTTTCAACCCTGAAAGGTTTAAGTTTACTGTAGTTTCCCTGTAGTCGCTGACCAGATAGCAGGTTCAGTCACAGATATTCATTTTAATCTTCTTACTCTAACAGCTTAACTTTCTCTTCTAGTGCGTCTGAAGAATATCAGAAATCTGCTTGGGATGTATGGCATAGGCTCTATCTACAATAGATGCTTCATGTGACAAAACAAATATGGATAAATGACAGAGACTTAAACGTGCAACGGTATTCTCCTTGTCAATGTAGGATTACCCAATTGAAACTTTAAGATGGGGCATCGTGCAAAGTTTTCTGTTTGGATGATTATTCAGGACTTTTTATAATGTGTCATACAGGTACCTGTAGCTGTTTGTTTGATACCATCAAGCTTAAACTCAGTTTGCCACATGAACTTCATTAGCCCTTTGCAATAGTCCTATTAATTGTGTACGTTGCAACTGCTTTTCTTACTGCATATATAAAGGAATATGGTAATTATGTTAGTAAAGCCTGCATTTCACCATTTTTCAGTGTCCACTTGTCATACTGTACCCAGTCAAAAATTCCACATTTTTTTAAATAAATCTGTTTTGACGCTGAAAATGCAGAGGCTTATCCTCAGCCAAAGTGTGTGATTACAAAAGGGAAAAGTGGGAGGCTGGCATATTAAAATAGTATTCCCTTTACACTGATGGCACAGAAAATAATTTGAATGTGGCTTCTGTAAAATCTGTATGAGCATGGAGCTCTTGGAAGATGGTTTCCTTAAAAACTGAAAATGAGCAGAGTATCTGAGATCATGGATGACTGGTTGACTGCTTCGACACTGAATTAAAATATGAGAAACTCCACACGACTTCACTTGAAATAAATCACTTTCTGTCTATTGTCCCATGGCTGCATTAGAATTTTTTGCATTAGAAGTGTTCAAAGACTTTGGTGCCAGGTACACCAAATCTACTGTTTGGATTTCAATTAAATATAGGATTATTTGTAGGAAGAAGTCAGCTCATTGCAGTGAGCAGCAATGATGAGACATGCTGATGTGGGCCTAAGCTTTAGTTTTGGTTAAGCGTGGAGAATGACTTGACTCAGATTCAATGATAACACAAGAACTTCTCAAATATACGTAGCATGATCCTGTGACCCTATGGAGGACATCCTCCAGCTAACTGCTGGGTCCATATGAATGAGAACAAGAATGCATGTGCCATTTGCATTCCTCCTTAGGCTATCTGTCAAAGTCATATTTTTTTCCCCCATCACTCCCCTGTGCACTCTGGGAGCTGGTGACTGAATTTCAATGCAGCATTAATTATCCAATTTATTTAAAGCAATGGCTGTTGAGAAGACCAAGGCAAAGCCCCTGACTTGTGTCTTCCAGGGACACAAAATGTCCATGAGATCTTTCAGCAGTCGCCTAAACTCGTCAAGGTCACCTTTGAAATTATGAGGTAATGAATGCACTTGGCTGTGAAGGACTGATGTTCAACACTGCACCACATATTTTGATTAACATAAAATTGCAATGTCGCCTCTTCCTAAAGCTTCGGACCGGTGATCATCACAGTAGTTTATTACAGCAAGCTGACATAACTGTGGTAACACATGCAGTGCAAAACTGCTACAAGGCAATCTGTTGTTGCAAGAATTGCCCATTTGTTAAAATAGTGACTTTTATGAGAACACTTGATTATTTTTTGTCTTTGGTTAGATGACAAACATATCCTTCATTGACAACAATATCACTCTGAGTTTGATATAGATTGTTTACCCAAGCACATTTACACAAACACTTTGATATTATCACACAAATTAAAGTGATAAGATATTTCTGTCCTGATGGATTTTCTTCCCTGGTTTACTATATCCTTTTATCTAGGTTTCAGACCGGTGTGATTATGTTTTTGTGAATGGAAAAGAAACAAAAGGCAAGGTGAAGATGATGGTGAACTTCACCTACAGCTACCTGAGTGCTCAGCTCGAAGTGAATGTGTGGATGCCCCGACTCCCACTCCAGATTGAGGTGTCAGACACAGAGCTGAGCCAGATCAAAAGCTGGAGGGTACCAATATTGACATCCAAGAGGTGAGACACAAAACAGACCATTTGTTTGACATGACAACTCTCCCTGTTTGTTTCTAGATGGAATTTCTAGAAGCATCCTTGAGCCCATGTAAATTCACATCGTAACTCTCCAAGGGTTTAGTGTTTTCATTCCATTACATAATGTACTGCAATATCTTACTGTGATACAATCAAGCCAGGAGATGGGCCTGAGTGATTGGAGTATAGCAGAACAAACCATTTACTGTGACAGGTGTGACCTATATGCGTTTTCTGTGGCCATGTGTAGAGCTGGCTGGAACAGTGAAGAAGAGGACCGGAAAGGGAAGGGCTGCATGCTACAGTTTCAGCACGCCATGGTGCGAGTGCTAACCCATTTTGTGGCTGAGCAAGAAGAACCTCGGGATCCTAAGGCCTACTTCCTGGGCTCTGATTGGCAGGTGGATGTCACAAGGCTAGTTAGATATTTCATGAAGGTGGAGGACCCACGTGTGGCAAGACTACAGGCAGGAAGAGTGCTTCAAGGACGAGACGTTGGGACAACCACAATCCAAGTAAGAAGATTTCAACTGTAACCTTCCTGAGAATTTTGTACCACAGAGTTAATGACAAGAATCTCGTAATCAGACACTTGAGGTTTTTACTATGTGAGAAAGTACAGACCAAATCCTGTATGGTTCACAATAGAAATGTAACAATATATAATGTCATCAAATATCATTTTAGGTGTTTTCACCACTTTCCGACACAGTTTTGGCAAAGACAACTGTCCAGGTTGTGGATGACAAAGTGACGATCTCGGAGTTGGGGGTCCAGTTGGTTACTGGCCTCTCCATGATGCTGCAGCTCAGTCCTGGAAGCACCAAGGCCATCCTAGCTACCACAACCACACAAGAAGTACTACAGAGACCCAAACAGGTATACTTACTCATTTGTCAGTTTTGTTTCAAAACAGTGAAGGAAAAACAGTTTCTCAGAAGAAGGTCTTCTGTCTTTTTCAGAAAGCTTGTGTCAGTGCCTGGATACAGTTCAGTGATGGCAACCAGACACCTCTGGACATTTATGATCCTGCCTTCTATCGTGTAACTGTGACATCTCTTGACCAGGGTGTGGTGTCAGTGGAAGGCATGCCTCCAGCCGTGATTGCAGAAGGAGAGGGCGAGGGAGTGCTGGTCAGAGTAGAGATGTCGATCTGTGAAGCCTGCCAAAAGTCCAAACGTAAAAGCACTGTGGCTGTGGGCAATGGCAGTCTTAAGGTTAAGTTTCTAGTGAACAGTCGACGCCCAGACAGTAATTCCAGCAGCTCTGATACTATTAATAACAAGGACAATGGCAGTGACTATGGCAATGATGGCGATGGGGTAGATAGTGACACAAAGCAGAGAAAACCATCTAGAGATCCAACAGCAAACTCAGAAAAAGAGGAGAGTGCAATGCAGAAAATCACAACCACTGTCAAATCTACTTTCATAAGCAGTGGCAGCCTCGGAGGAGTTGGCAAGAATTCTGGAAAGCCCGGCAGTCCTACCAGTACCGTCAACATCAGCATGATGAGCAACCCTAGTGAAAGTAGCAAAGCATATGGGTCAGGCAACAAGATCGTAGAGGATATGGGCAGTATTAGCTTTACTAGCACTGTGAAAGCACCTGGTAACCTGGTCAACTACAACAACTTTCCCACTAAGGTTGAGCTGCCTGGACGGGAGATGGTGGAAGTGGAAATTGGTGGTGAGGAGTTGCTGGCCAACAGGCCTCTAACAGACTTGGAAATTGGTATGTATGCACTGTTGGGTGTCTTTTGCCTGGCCATCCTGGTATTTCTAGTCAACTGTATCTCTTATGTTGTTAAGTTCAGGCACAAAAAGCCTCCCTCTCACAATCAGGAGCCCACAGGACACAGACATGACTGGGTTTGGCTAGGCACAGATGCTGAGCTAGTGATGAATGTGCCAGGCAGCCCTGTTCAGCAAGACTCCCAGACTACAACCACCGTGATAGACATTGTGCCTGATAAAACCACCTCTCTGTCCAGAAGGCCCAGTTGCCTGGCCTCTGTTACAGACTCTCCCATTAGCTGTGTGGGCTCCCTCAGGAGCAAACCTATACACACTGAGCCCCTCCACTCACCCACTAGCAAGAGGAAGAGAGTCCAGTTTACCACGTTCTCCACACTTGATCGCCAGCATTCACCACATGTCCCAGGCAGGGACAATGGAGATGGAATCCACTGGGTTGGGAAGGAGGACAGTTGTGAGGAGGAGCCCCGAGTGCCAGTCGCAGAGCCTGGGGATAGTTTGTAATACAGAACCTGATCAGACCTCACATGTACAGAAGATGTGGCTTTGATCACCTCAATGCCTTTGTTACATCCAAAAACCTTCTAGAATTTGTGATTTTGGAATTGTCATGCCCCACATTTCATGAATTATCAAGGCCTTTTACATGTAGATGTACTGTATATTATTGTTAATATTGGTGAATGAATGAGTGTGGAGTGTGTTGGTTGAGAAGAGTGACTCTTCTTTATACAAAGCCACCAAATGTTAATGCTGCATGCAAATATCTACTTTTCCAAGTTTCTGCACTCACCTGCTGGTAACTGATGAATACCAAAAATATCCAAAATTACAACTACAATTGATTCACTACTACTTACAATACAATACCGAACACAGTCCGACATCACAAATGTAACTTTGATGAATCACAGTAACTGAAATACAGTGGTACCTCGGACAACGAGTTTAATCCGTTCCGGCGTCACGCTCAGTATCCGAATTTCTCGGTATCTGAATTTCTCGGTATCCGAAGAGACTTTTTCCGTAGAAATACAATTAATCTGTTCAGGACCCACGACAAATTCCCATATGAAGTATGTATTACACACCCGTACGTGCACATTTATTCATTATTATTATTTGATAAGGAAGTTATGTTAATTATCTAAAACGGAATGCATGAAATTAGTTCTAAAAATGATTTAGAATGACACTTACTTAGGTGGAAGGTAGAGGACCTTAATGAATTTATACTCCTCCAGAATGTCATCCTCCACACCGGGGGGTGGGCAGGCGCATTATCCAGGATGAGCAGGCATTTCAAGGGTAAACTGTTCTCCACCAAGTATTTTTTGACACTAGGTCCAACTTCCAGGTTCACATACTGGGTGAAAATCTGCCGGGTCACCCACGATCTCGTATTGGCTCGCCACATCACCTGTAATCTGTCCTTTATGATTTTGTGAGCCTTAA
>JAQQAE010015759.1:0-11954 GCA_029823295.1 Pseudamia nigra
AAAGGCTCAGTTTGCGTTTACACTCAGCTGCAGGACCCGGACACACAATCAGAAGGACCACAATGTTTACATTCACTTCCAGGTCATTCGCGGATGAGACTCGGAAGTGACGCAGATGTGACCTGGGCATAGACACGTCAATCTTCAATCGCTGTCCGAAAAATTTTTTGTTATGCGGTTTGGACTTTTTGGAAATGTTTTCTTCTGTATGCAAATTTTTCTTTATGCAAAGAGTTCTTTATGCGAGGTACCACTGTATTTGAAGCCATATTGTATGACATTTATAACCACTGAAACATATCCCCCACCCCCATCCTCAAAATGGTCTGGTCCAATCTGTTTGTCCCTGACGCTCAGAGCTACTGTGTTTGTTTCTCAGAGACAGGAAGTGAACGTGTTCAGGAGGAGGCTGGTGAGTAAGTAACGGACTTTAAAACCTTAATGAGTGCACAGTTAATAAGTTATTTATCTCCACTTGTTCATCCACCATATACACAACATGACAAGTGGAAATTCAGCTCCTTTGCCTGAAGTCTGCTATGTTTTACATAAACACAGCACACTAGTTATGGTAACAAGATTGACAAGCTGTTAATCGCTAACAAGCTGAAACAAAACGTGCATTAAATGTAGCAAAGCTGTTAGCCTTGATTTGCAATGAGTCTGCAAATTGTGCAACGTTGTAACTGCTGTTGACTGAGTCTGCATTTTATATGTCCTCCCTGAAGAATTACCCTCGGAAATGTTACTGTCTATTGTCCCCCCAACAATGAAAACAGATTTTTTGCCCCGTACAGAAGATCCTTCATCCCCACTGCATCACAGTGTTTAACACCACAGCTGGTTTCACAATGAACAGATTTTTATTTCTTATAATTGCGTGCTTTTGCCAGGAATTTGACTGATATGTAGAATTTCTGTGAAAGGAATTACGGTAATGAAGTTTTTTTTACCCTTCTTTACAACAACACTCTCACTCCACATTGTTACAGTAGGTGCAGGGTCTGACAGATGGCGCTAAGTTAGCATTGGCACTTTGTTACGGCTGAAAAAAAAAAAGAAATTCATACATAAACAGCAAGAACAGAAGCATGAACCCTGCTCTTGTGTTTTTACCCTGCTGATATTTTACTGCTATAGTTTCTAAGGTGTAATAGTGACTTCTATCTGGTACTCTTCACAATAAAAGCTCACTCACAGGTTTACCTCAGGCGTAGAAAAGACAACAGTGTGCAACAGCTGAAAACTCAGGTCTCACTGAAAGGTAATGATGGCATTTTTGTCCAGTCATAGTATCCTGAAACTTTAAGTCAACTAAGCAATAATTACATGACCACGTGGTGTCTCAAGGAAACTCAAAGTGTATCCTGTTGATTGTCTGTAAGACAATAAACCTCAAAGACCTCAATCAACCATGGCATTGTCAAAATATTTGCTAATTAACTGTTATTTTCCTCTAAAACTCTTGCCAAATTCATTCTTTTGCAAATACAAGTGTAAAATTGGGACTTTTAAGAATTCAACTTTATGAGACTGACTGAAGAATATGTTTGAAAATCACAGTAAGAGAGAATGGTAAAACTTTAGGGGTTATAGCTTTATTCTACTATGTTCTCTATGCTCAGCAAATGTAAGTGTCAGTACGTGTACAAAACAACAAAAGCAGAATCTTTACAACATTTGGGAACTGCACAGATAGAGGTCAATACCTTTTCGGATCTTCTGCATTTATTAATGTTCCACGTGTAGCCCTGACCACATGCTATCCATAAATAAAAGATGAAAATCAAAATAGTTCTTAGCATGTAGATGGAAGTTGTCACCGTACTGTGAAGTAAAAAGCATGGATTGATTCTGTTTATCTACATGCACACTCACATGAAATCTGAGCCATTTGTTTGTGGTCAGATGATCAGTGCAATTACCTGTAACAGAAACCAGATGATCTGAATAAATATGTCCGTACTGCTTTTGCCCAACGGTCGTGACTTGTTTACCACTGAAGACAAGTTTGTGATAGTAAAGTAAAATTTCCAACTTTTACAACTTGACGAGGAACACTCAAACGCACCATTAGTCTGCAAACCCATTACATTTAATGAACTCAATTCAGCTTTTAACTAAACTATTTACTCGAAGCGCTAATGAATAAAACTGCTTATCTTGATGAATTAAGCTAACCTAAAAAAAAGTGAACAGCTCACAATCATTTTTGTTACAGGTCTTTTGTTGTGCTTTAAGACATTTAGTCTCTCGGCGGCGCAATCGTTTAAACATGCTATTACTTTTACAAAGTCACTGACCCACTGAGATATCCTCCATTAGGCACATTTGCGGTTAATTTTACATAATGCTAACAGATAGAAAGCCATTCTATTTTCTGGATAAATAAAAAAGCTACTTAAGGTGTAATTTTCACATCAGCGTGAAGCAAAATAGCTTGGTCCACTCCAAATCCTCACCCTATTATCACATTTTTGTTCTTAACATTCCCATAAAATGTTGTGTCTTTGAAGAATCAGCAGCGTAACAAGTAGCAAAAGCTTTGAGCAAAGTTTGACTTTGACAAACAGGCTGTAGAAGACGGACTCAAGTGGTTCGGTGGAACATAAGGAACATAAAATAATGTTTGATTTTAACTGTGGCTTAGCCGGGATAAAATATGCCTGATTTCCACTGTGAATTATTCGAGCTTGTGGCAGCAGATTTATTGGATAGGAGGGCTCTACATTTGTAATAAAGCAGGAGAAATTATTGCCTGGTGTTAATATTGGAGATTTGATTGAAACGGATACAGAGGTTGTTGAAAATTGGACAGTAAATCACAATGTTCCAGCCATCCTGTTGCCGTTCTGAGCGGCTCACTGATATTGACAGATAATGGGTTTTCTTTTCTTTTGCTTTGATTGGTCATTACTGCAACCTTATTTTCATTAGCATTCATATAGCCATGACAATATTTTAAAGCAGACAATGTGATTGTGTCTTGTGACAGTTGTATTTAAGAGCCTGCTCTCCGCATGAGTTGGAAAGCAATGGCACGTACCGCAATCAGCCAAGGCACATGATGTGGTATGTTACTGGTTGCGTATGTGATTCTATTATGAGTTTAAAGGGTGAAAGGCTACAAAACTCATGTGTGAAGGTCTAAAACAAGATGCATTAGAACAAATTTATATTCTTTGATGTTGTCTCTTGTAAGCTGGACCTAATATTACAAAGGAAAAATAAAACAAATGTGAACTGAATATAAAGAAGCTCCAGCTAAACTTTAAGCACAGCGTATATTAGGGCTGTGAATCCATAGACATTTTAACATGAGAATCTATTGGGATTGACTAACTTTTGGATTCAGCTCCTATTGAACACTTTCAGTACTGCACTTATAGCACTGCCTCTAAAATCAAATTTTGTTCTGATGATCATCGGACCCAAATGCCACCCTTTCAAACTTGCAGTCACATGCACATCTGCAAGATGGACACACAAGTGCTTAGATTTTTCAAAATTTCTAGTCAAGTCAAGTCAAGTCAAGTCAAACTTTATTTGTCCCAAGGGGAAATTAGGTTTCTCCCACTGACGGGATGAGGGCTGTGCAACCTGTGTCACGCTGCCCTTTAACAGTGGGGGGAGGGGGGGTCAGCATAACTACAGGAAAGAAGAGTAAAAAATACATATTCAGAACTTGGCCCTAAACGAGGCCCAGTTATGATTACATAAAAAAACCTCTACACATTTAGCAAAACACATTGACAGCAGGGAAGCCGGGAGAGGAGAGCAGAAGAATCTAGCCTCTGTTTTATACTCCTTGAACCACCCTCTGTCCGAATCCAGCAATTACAGTTGAAAACACATGTACGCATCATTACGCTTCATCACAGTTGCCATGGTTTCTATTGGACACCACACAGCTGAAGGATCTAACAGCCCACAGGGACTATTTATGGAAATTCAACATGTCCTTTGATGCCATAATTGATGACATAGGCCAAGTGACAAAGTGAAGTGGGAACAACCTTAGTAGAAGTTAGTTGGGGTGGTTATATCCCATTGTTTTTCCATTCTTTCCGTTCATTTCAGCATTCCTCTAACGCACAGGTGTCAAACTCATGTCGTGGAGGCCGAGACCCTGCAGGTTTTCTCTCTAACCAGTTACTAAAGCAGGTGATTTCACTGATTAGCTCCTCCCCTCAGTTTGAAGGATCGCAGCTCAGTGAAATCACTTGCTTTAGTGACTGGTTGGAGAGAAAACCTGCAGAGTCTCGGCCTCCATGGCATGAGTTTGACACCTCCGCTCTTTTTAACCAATTTATTCCTGAGGTCGAAACCCAAAGATAAAAAAAATTGGCATCTCTCCAGGACCTACAGTCAGAATGTCACAGTTTAGTGTCGGCAATGACACATTTCCGACACTAAACTGTGACACATTGCAGACACATAATATAAGCAATGCAAATGCTAACATGTACAGTAACCTGGCTGATTTTTGTTTCCAGTATTAAAACATTACTTCAAATGGGAATATAAGTGTGCACATAAAATGTCCAACTTCTAACTGGTGATTGAATGAAAGTTTTCATGTACACCATTTTGTAGAGATAAAAAAAAATGACACCCTGTGTGTCAAAACTTACCACAGTGACAGTGTAAATGTGTAGGGCAGGGCAAGGAAACCTGGAACAAAGAATCGCATACATACACTCTTTAATTCCACATTAAAAACGATTACTATTCGCTGCTACTTTCTATTAAAGCTGCAGTACGTAACTTATTTTTAGTCATAGTTGTTGAAACTGTCATGGTCATGTGGGAAAAGATGTCTCCTTTTTCATCACCTACAGACTGCAGTATGATTTTCACAACTCCACAGCACCCCAACTTATTCCCTTGTGCTCCTGGTGGGGCAGAGGTCATCCACGAGCCTCCTCCATCCCTGCCTGTTCCGGACGATGACCTCTAGCAGTAGCCCAGCCAAGTCGCCTCTGCCTCCTGGGATCTTCTATAGGTGGTGTGAGGTCGTCCCCTCTTTTGTCTTCCCTATGACTTCCACCAGAAGGCATGATGGACCACCATCTAACAGGTTTGCATGGGGTTCACTACCTTACCTGTAAAAAAAAGTTAGTTACAGAAATGTCTACAAGAAATCCTTTGACTTTGAATGTCCTGGGACAGGAAGACAGCGCCTCCAACATTCCTGCTCAATTTCACTAAGTGATAACCAAGAAAAACCTATCAAAACTCTGTGCTCTCAGAGTGCAAGTCTACTTGTTGTTCTAGAACAGGGGTCGGCAACCCGCGGCTCCGGAGCCGCATGCGGCTCTTCAGCCCCCCTGCTGTGGCTCCCTGCACCCTTGGCGAAATTTCATATAAATAAATAAATAAAACAGTGGACTTGTTATCCAGATAGTGAACAAAATAATGGCAGAAAGGTTAAATCACAGACAGTTCTGTTCACTATAAGGCAGTGCATATTCGGATCTTCTGCTGCATAACAAAGTCCAATGTGTCCCCTAACGTGTTGAACACAAGTCTCCGTGGAAAGGGGCACATGGGAGTATTTACAATGCGAAGTATGCATTTTGAGTTTTGTCTACCTTTGGATCACCATAGGAGTGTGAAGGTTAAAGTCATAACTTAGAGCCCCGATACAGACAAACTGTGATGTCCGGAAACAGAAATGTCATTAAACAGCTGAGAAAAAAGACTAGCGAGTTCAATATTATTTATCGGTGAACTGGAGGAAACGCAGGTCAAGCCCACAGGAGGAAGACACAGGCTGAAGCTAGGATCCAGGGATCTATGGAAGACAGAGACAAAAGGCAAGGAAAAACTCTACTAAACTCAACTAAATGTAAAACGCTGGAACGAACAGTTTCACATCTACATGCGGTGGGTGAGTAGCGCGCGCCCCTACTTTACGTGTGACATTAGTTTTTCCTCACATGACAAGACAAAATTTCACCCAACTTCTTACTCATGTCATGAAAAATTTGTATGATGATGCACTCGTATGATTTAACCACTGTACTAACAACAGAAATCACACTATAATCATATAGTGGTGCAACTAGTATATCTATATAAAATACTAAACTGTGATATAATAATTTATTGTTCAAGTATGTTTTGCGGCTCCAGGCAAATTATATTTAGTGGGACAGGCGCTAAAATGGCTCTTTTGCTCTCAAAGGTTGCCGACCCCTGTTCTAGAATCTCCAAAACTAGACTGGGATGCAGAGCCTTCAATTACCAAGCTCCTCTCCTGTGGAACCAACTTCCAATGTGGGTCCGGGATGCAGACACACTCAGACACAGACACACTTTTAAACTACGATTAAGATTTTCCTTTTTGACAAAGCATATAGTTAAGGCTAGGTGAGGAAAGCCCTTAATATTCCCTTAGCTCTGCTGCATAGTCCTAGGCTGCTGGGGGACAGTGGTGCACTGAGCTTGGCTTTCTACCTCTACCTTTATCTCCTTCTTTTACTCTTACCCTATCTCGCTCTCTAAATTTCTTCCCTTCCTCTCTTTCCCCCTCCATCTCATTCCTTCTCCCTCTACTTCTTCTCTCTCCATCTTCTTCACTTCACATACTGTATGGCTACTCCATAATCACAGCAGAGACATGGGACCTAGATGGCTTCACTGTTCCAAACACCATTCACAGAGGACGGGAATATCAGGCTCTGATCAATATGGTTTAAAACACTTTAGTGTGTTACAACCTGCAGGCCGGAGTGGAGACAGGTGTACAGGAGTCAAACCCAGCTGTCTGTCATCACTAATCACCACTGCTACATATACCCAGGCCTCAACACCACTTCTCTGCCAGATCGTTGACTCTGTTTATTCAGTACAGTCTCATTCCAGCTCACAAATAAGATCATTTAATCCCTGAAACCCTGTCTGTGTCCATCATGCAGTTCCCAAATCCTGGCTCATGTCTCTGTCTCCCTCCTGCTGTGCTCTCCATTATGTCTCCAGCCTGCCCTGCTTCCCATCGTGTCTCCAACCTGCCCTGCTTCCCATCGTGTCTCCAACCTGCCCTGCTTCCCATCATGTCTCCAACCTGCCCTGCTTCCCATCATGTCTCCAACCTGCCCTGCTTCCCATTGTGTCTCCAGCCTGCCCTGCTTCCCTTCATGTCTCCAGTCTGTCCAACTTAAGTCCGCACTGCCAGCCTGCCCAGCTGTGTCATGTATCAGATACTGTTAAATAAATTCCTTAAACTCATCTTACGTAGTCTGCCTTTCTGTGTCAGCATTTGGGTCCTGCTCAATCCATCATGACAGTACGATCTGGCCAGTTATGGACCCAGCTGATACAGAGGCCATCCATCAGGCCCTTTCAAACCAGGGCTCCCAGTTAGGTCAACACGAGCAGGCGCTATCAAAGATTATGGAGACCCTGACTGAATTGTCAGCTAACGCTAGTATCCTTCATGACGAGGTAACGTTAGCCTCTGGATCTGCTCAGTCAGCAGAGGGTCCCAGCCACTCCATCTCCGCTACCTCATGAGCCCGTGGTCCCAGCTCCGGAACATTATGATGGAGACCTTGGTTGCTGTCGGGCATTCCTAATGCAATGTTCCCTGGTGTTCGAGCAGCAGCCCTAGACATACTCCACCGACCGGTCTCGGATAAGCTACCTGCTCGGGCTGCTGAAGGGTCCAGCATTGGAGTGGATTTTCGCCACTGCTGGGAGAGCGAGTCCACCCTCTGCTCGTCTTATGATGATTTCATCCTGGAGATGCACAAGGTTTTTGACCACCAGATCAGAGGCAAAGAGGCGGCAAAGCAGCTATACTCCTTCTGCCAGGTATTGCGCAGTGTTGCAGATATGGTCATGGAATTTTGGACCCTGGCTGCCGCGAGTGGATTTAATGATGAGGCTCTCCAGGTGGCTTTCCAGAACTCTGTCGGAGACGCCATTAAAGATGAACTGGCTTCCCGGGATGAGCCAACCTGCCTGGATGACTTAATCTCCCTCTCAATTCAGATAGACAACAGACTCCGGGAACGCCGAAAAGAGAGGATAGCAAAGGACCTGAGGAGGCAGTCTTCCATCCCCACATGCCTGTCATTGCCCCAGCCAGAGACCACGTCCCCCTCTTCAACATTCCTGAAGCCTGAGCCCATGCAGCTGGGATGAGCACTGTTAACCCCTGAGGAGAGGACTTGCTGTTTCTCATCCGGATCCTGTTTGTACTGTGGTAAAGTTGGCCACTTCATCCTGTCTTGTCCATCCACCAAAAGGGCTGGCTCATCAGTAACAGGGGAGATACTGGTGAGCAGAGCAGTTAGTCACTCCCCAACCCATCTGTCCTCTCTGGCTCCCTCTGCTGGCAATCTACCATGCAACCACTCACTGTACTGATGGGCTGCAGTGCAGATGACAGTTTTTTGGATCACAGTGTGGCAGAGGAAAGGGGTATCTGGTCTAAACCCCTGGCTACACACCTGGAGACCAAGGCACTAAATGGTCAGCTGATATCCAAGGTGAGTCGCCAAACCCTTCCTGTTGTCCTTCGGCTGTCCAGGAACCACAAGGAGGTAATCAGATTAAATCTCATTGACTGTCCTAATACTCCTATTGTGCTTAGTTTACCCTGGTTAGGACTACATAATCCCCACATTGACTGGAACAAATGCAAGGTAGTCTCATGGAGTGCCTACTGTCATGCTGCCTGTTGTCCACCTTAGTTCCCTCTGTCTCAGAAACTCCAGCTTTTGCAGGAACCTCCAGATATCAGTTCTGTACCATACACCTATCATGACCTAGCTCTAGTATTCTGCAAGCATTCAGCTTGCTCTCTCTTCCACCTCATTGACCATACGACTGTGCCATCGACCTTCCTGGAGCTCCTCTGCCTAGCAGCGGGCTCTACAACCTCTCACAACCGGAGAGAGGGGCTATGGAGAATTATATCCATGACTCCCTGCCGAGAAGCATCATAAGACCGTCTTGTTCTCCAGTGGGTGCAGGGTTTTTTTGTAGACAAGAGGGACAAGGCATTAAGACCTTGTATTGACTACAGAGGCCTCAATAGTATCACAATGAAGAACAAGTATCATCTGCTGCTAATTGGCCCTGCTTTTGTTCGCCTACATGGAGCCACCATCTTCACAAATTACACCTGAGAAACCCATACCACCTAGTATGCATCTGGGAGGGGGACGAATGGAAAACAGCCTTCAATACTCCATTGGCCCATTTCCAATATCTGGTGATGCCTTTGGTCTAACTATTGCTCCAGCGGTTTTCCAGGCCCTGCTCAACAATGTCCTCCATGACATAACCAACCACTTTGTGTTCGTCTACCTAGATGACATTGTGATCTTCTCCTGCAACCCTCCAGAACATGAACAGCATGTCAGACAAGTCCTGCAACACCTGCTGGAGAATAAAGGCTGAGAAATGTGTATTCCACGTCCAAAGAATTTCCTTCCTTGGTTACATCATTGCAGAGGGGCAGGTGGAGATGGACACAGCCAAAGGCCGAGCAGTGGCAGAGTAGCATACACCTACCAGTCTGAAGCTGCTGCAACGTTTCTTGGGGTTTGCTAACTTCTACAGAAGGTTCATCTGGGACTACAGTCAGATGGCTGCACCACTCACCTCTCTGACCTCCACTTGTACACCCTTCTGCTGGACCCCAGAAGCTGAGCTAGCCTTCAATGAGCTAAAGAGTCATTTTACCTCAGCACCCATTCTTATCCCTGACGTACCTGTCTGTCTCTGTCCTGCAGATCCTGGATCCTGGCTCCTGTCTCCGTCTCCCATCTGCCCTGCTTCCCATCGTGTCTCTGGTCTGTCCAGCTTAAATCCGCACCGCCAGCCTGCCCAGCTGTGTCACGTATCAGATACTGTTAAATAAATTCCTTAAACTCATCTTCAGTAGTCTGCCTGTCTGTGTCAGCATTTGGATCCAACTCCATCTATTGTGACATAGTGTCTGTTTATCTTGCTCTGATTTGTGTTTTTTGCATTTTCTTTACTTTTAATGTAAACTGTGAAAGGCTGTTGCTTAGGATACAAGTCATGACTGTCGGCCTCAGTCAGATACATGAGGTTGCTCAGCTGATTGTAGTTGGACACTGAATGGTCCATGCGCATGGTGGAGGGGCATAGAAGATCCGGAGACGGAGCAGGTGGAGGATGGGAACTGCAGGTGTGAAAATTTTCAGGCCGTCCTGGATTTTCCCCAAGTTATATACTGCAGCTTTAATGCACATGGTTTTAGACTGAATGTCTTTGCAGCATATAGTGCTTAGTTATTTGCATGCATTGTCAAATAGATGATGTAAATCACGCGTGTACTTAAGCAGCAGTGCAGTGACCTCTTCTGCAGCAGATTTACCAACCGTTTTAAATGTAAAAATGCTAACATTGCCATTATAGTGCATTCTTCTACAGGAGAACGGCAAGTTGTGATTACCCTGTTACAATGCAAAGTGCCCCAGCACTGTATTTGTATGTTTGCATTTCTTTATATGTGTATGTATTTTCTCTGTAATGTTGTCCCTTCCTCATACCAGTTGAGACACATTACCGTATTCTTATCTAGAACTGATTACATTTTCTATACAAACAATTGTCTGCATTGTGTATTTGCTAATATGCATGCACCCTCCACATATTACAAATGCAGATGCATATTTACCGTGTCAATAAACCTATTACAATAGATTTTAATTGCCTGACGAGAATAAAGGGGGAGGAGAAGGGGGCGCAGAGAGGACTTGCCACTGTGGCATGGAGACCATTAATTGCTCATGACTCTGACTGTGTCCTCTCTTTACTTGGTTTGGCTGACACTGGCCAATCAATACTCAGTGTTGGTTGATTATAGTGGGAACACCCCCCCTTTTACAGAGGTCTGTGCCTCATCCTGATCAATAGCTGCAGTGAGGGGCAGCTGTCTATGTGTCTGACTGAATAAGGGCACTGGATGGGATTATAATTAGGTCTCATAATGAGGACAAAGAATATAAAAATACCCTTTGTGGCTGCAGACCCATCTCTAGTAGATAACTAGCTGCAAATGTCATTTCAGTAAATATTATGCATGGTGTAGGCATAAACACATGCATAATAATTCACTTCCAAGACTGCAGCCATAGGTGAAATTTAATATCAAATACATTAACACCCAGAGCACACCTGGACCTGCAGGTGGGGGTTATTTTCCATGCTTCTCCCACCAACCTAAAATTACCCAAGATTCCACCCCGTCGGCCCCCAGTAATTTAAACACTTTGGGCAAGAAAAAGAAAATTACCTTACGGAAGTACATTTTATTTTTTGTGCTTCGGCAAAGCAGACATAGTCCAATTTCCTGCCATTTTGAAATTAAGGACATTTTGTACAATTAAGAAGCATTTGACAGAGTGTGCTGCTGTGCACTGGATTAGAAAGCAATGTTCTTTGAGTTCGAGTCAACAACGTCCACAGCTTGAAAGGAGTACCGGAGGATATCTGACCTCAGAAAACTTTAATATGCATGAAAGTACATCTGAGAGTTGTGAAGTGGCTTCTATGCTGCATTATGGACAATAATGTGCAACAGTGTTGTGAAAAATTAATGATAGATCATGCTATAATTTTATCCTCTAATACAATGAAATAGTTACTTGGGTTGGGTTTGGGATTTTTTCAATACTGGAACTAATACTTTTTAAACTGTGCCAGTGCCAAAACGCTTCCGAAATGAATACCTTTAAAAGAAAATACACTTTGAAGACACTGAAGACAATAATCAATGAGATTTAAAACACTTTAGTTCAGTTTAAAATTAGTATTCAGCTGAAGAAACCCTTTTTTATTTTAGCCACCACTCAGATAAGAATTACGTATTTACCATCTTTGAAAAGGTTGTATACAGTGGGGCCAATAAGTATTGGGCAACGTAAAAATGTGCAAGTTCACCCATTTAAAAAGATAAGAGAGGTTTG
>JAQQAE010015760.1:0-11954 GCA_029823295.1 Pseudamia nigra
ACCTCTCTTATCTTTTTAAATGGGTGAACTTGCACATTTTTACATTTCCCAATAATTATTGTCCCCACTGTATTATATTTCAGTTGAGAGTTACTCTAGTCCTATGTTTCGGTGTTATTTTGCTCTGTTAGATCAGGGGTTTGCAAAATTTATAATCTAAAGAACCATTTTTGGACTGAAAAAAGAAAAAAAAAATTGCTTAGAGGCGCAAATAATATTCTAACCCTTTAAGCTGGGAGCATGTCAACACCAATTGGGTTTTTATTTTATTAGGTTTTATTTATTTCATTTCCTTGATTTATTTCTTTGTTTTTGCTCAATTTATCAAATATTTTGTTTATTTTTGTTCATTTTTAAAGCAATTGTATTCACTTTTGTGAATTTTTGTTCATTTCCTGAAACATTTTTGTGAACTGAAATTGATCTTTGTGGATTATGTTTCTCCTTAATTTTTTATTTGTGTTCATTTTCTTGTTTGTACTCATTTACTTGACTATTTTGTTTATTTTGTTGGATATTTGGTGAATTTTGTATCCATTTACATTCAGCTGATTTATTTGTTGAGCTGATTAATTTGATTTATTTTATTTGATTTTTTTGTTAGTTTCCTTCACAGTAGTCATATATATGATAGAAATAACACAATTCATATTTGTTCATGATTTAACTTTTTTGGTTAAGGTTCTTACATATTTATTTTTTTACCTATTTTTGATCATTGAATTTATTGTATTGTTTAATCTTTTTCATTTTCTTGATGATGATGTTGATTTTGTAGATTATTTGCATCCTCTTTGTCTAAACTTTTGTTCAGTAGGTTCATTTTTTTCCTTCTTTTGTTGATGTAGTGTTTATTTTGCTCATTCTGATTTATAATAATGTGTTACTTGGCCAATGCTTCAGGAGCCACTTAGGAGGGCTGAAAGAGCCACGTGTGACCCTGTAGCTTCATGTTGCAGACCCCTGGATCCGATGATTGTGTGGTAGGTCTGGGGAGAAACCAGCATCGGATGGTCAACTGCTTGGCTGATTTGTAGGCTTCTCCATCTTTTTTATTTTATTTTTTTAAACAGGGCTCTCTACTTTGTTACTTTCTGTACAATCTATTTGAGCCATGATTATTTTGAGGTTGGAACTTCAATGTATACATCAGAATAAATAACATTTACTAAGAAAAGATGTAATGTGCATTATTTCTTCCAGCAAAACACACAAAAGAATTCATTTTGATAATATTTAATAGCAATGTTTGAGATGGAATTTGCTTATTTACCATCAAGATGGTATAAATGTGATGCTTATTTAATAGTCTCATTCAACAGGGTGTTTTCTTGTGTTAACTCTCAGCAGTGTCTGTCCTGAAACTGTGGCAGAATGAACAACCAGGCATTTTCCAAACCATTTTGTGTGTTTATTAAATCTCCATCTCTGTTCCCTGGCTCGCACCATTAACTATTGTTCAGCGTTGCAACATAATTTTCTCCATCTCCTTATTGAACAGTAGTGTTTAATGCTTCTAATTCTCAGAATGCTTGTTAACACAGAGAGCCAGCTAATGGTCCTGGAGAGCACTAACACATCTATTAACATTAGTGAAAACTAATTGGAAAGATAATAAGCTCAGTGGCAGGAAATGAGACAATATTTGTGAGTGGAGATGATCGGAACACAAACATACTGAGGGGAAAGCGTGCATTAACAATATGTATTTATTTGACTGCAGATGCATGAGCAGCAGGCAGGGCTAACCATTGTGAGGACTTGAAGAAAGAAAATATACATGTACATTACTTTAAATGAACAATTGTTACTTCTAAATGAGGAAGCAGAAATACAGCTACAAGGCAGCAAGATTGCTTTTTCATGTTTAAGTCTGCAGCAGTGCAGCACCTGGTGAGGGGAAAATGAGGAATAAAAACATCCTTGTCTGAAATGTCTGAACACAGAATGCAGGATAAGGTAACTCCAAAGATTCAGCCAGCAGGGGCTTCTCTCTACTATGTTTAACGAGAGAAAATAATAAAAAAAAAGTCTCAGTAACATGGGTGCAGAAGAGCCTTAGTTCACTAATGTGCAAAGGGAAACGAGTTTTCTGTTGTCCTCTTCTTACTAACCCAATACTGTTAGTACCGCTCAAAAAATGATGCTCTTCATCTAATGTAGGCGTTGTTCAAGTGGGATACAACTGATATACAAACACTTTAAGGATATTTGTGTATTTTAACATGTTGCAATGTCTTGTGTATTGTTTTTTTTTGTGATGTACTTACCTAGAACAGTCAGGTAGGCTTTAGCTGTTCTGACAGGCATGGTGAAGAGCGAGCAAGTGTACATGCCTTCATCGGAAATTGTGATGTCACTGATGCTGATGGTCAGCTCCGTCCATGATGCGCGTACCAGCTCGATCCGGTTGTCCCTTAAAGCTGAGTGAACACACAGAGGAAAATATTTACTAAACTGTGACATGAAAAACAAAATAAAAAATTTCACACTGAAGTTGATTTTGGGACCAGAGTTAGCAGGCAGTATAGTAATGACTAGAAGCTCATTGTTTGATCTTCCAAATGGATTAAATGGTCAAGAATCTATGAGTCACATGTCGGAGTGCTGGTCCATATTTTATATACAGTCTTATAAAGTGATTTCACGGTCACATGTTACACACAATCTATAAGGGCACAAATAACACAGAAATGAGTGTAAAAACTGAAAGTGAGGAGGTTAAAATAATTTTGTGGGGAGTAAAATCATTATTATAAACAAAAAAGGTGTAACAGAGCACATACAATTAAAGTCTTCTCACTTTTGCAAAATTCTCTCAGTTTTACAAATTCACCTGTCACTTTTTGCATTCCACACTTGCGTCCGTGTTCTTGCTTTTTTCACTGTCTTACACTTGCTTGAAACTTTTTCCTGCAAAGACTTGATTAGACAAGTGAGGATCACCAGCCTGATCACCGGTGTGTCTGCCCTAACTGAGAAATATTAATAACAGAGTAAAACGGCTCAATTTAACACAAAACTTTAAAGCTTTAAAATCAAATTGAAATACAACCTCACATTAAAGACAGTGAACTCACTCCATACAGTCTATGTTTCTGATACATCACTATCAAACCCAACTAGGCTGGGGTACAAAATATTAAAGGTCCCATACTGGGAGAATGCAATTTTATTAGGTTTCGAGGTGTATATAAAGTTTATGGTGTAAAATATAAGTTGTGAAAACACAAACTTGCTTAGTACTCAGTCCAATAGAGTCATCACAACAAAAAGGCCTTGTGAAAAAACAAGCCATTTTGAATTTTTGCAGCTTGTGACACCACAAAATCACATCATAAAATGCCTTATACTGTGTTTACAGTAGCCTTTTGTTATAATTGAAAAAAAAAATCAAACCCTTTTTGGTCAGCACCCTTACACAGGTATTGAATAGACACATATAAGCAGTATACTTATGAACTTAAGTGTCATAGTACAGTACATACCTTTACACATGCCACATTTAAGATAGCAAGGATAGTTCTATTTTAAAATGTTTAATTCTACTCATCATGTGGAAAGGGTAAAATCCAGTGACGATACCTCATGAGCACCCTTCATCTGTGTTTATACTAAAAATACTTTAAAATTTTCCACAATGACATTTCCCACTATTATCTAGTTAGTGCTTTAGTTCAGCAGTGCAATGAGCTGCAGATGACTTTTACATGCATTACTAGTAATAACAGAAAACTGTGTGATTTCATGTTGGAACACTGGCAAATAAAATATTTAGACATACCAACTCAACAAAAAAGAAACAAATAAAAGGCAGTGTGGAGGAGACACAGTGAAACAGTTTAACACATTAAATGGCAGCAACAGGACAGAAAAACCAACAGAAACAGAGACACAGCAGAGAGAACTGCTCTGCATTGTTAAAGAAGTAAGGTTAATTTTGCAGTCACTGTTTCATATGATAATGATATTGTGCATTCTGTTGACAAAACAATCATTTAAACCACATACTATATTTGTGTTCTACTTTTGCAGACATCTACAGTAGAGTGTTAAAAAGGCTCACAAATGGTTGAAATGCTAAATTTGTATGTTGAACATGATCAATTTCTGAGCTGCAAGTATCTAAAATGTGTATTAACTTGAGTCTGACCATACCCAGAAGGTAAAATAATGCATGATTAGAGCTGAGATTGCAGGAAGAGCACATTTAAAATCGAAGAAAAGATCAAACAGTGTCCTCAAAAACTCAACTTGGTGTTGAATTGTAAAATGCAGGCTTCACTGAACCTCTACAGTACAGCATATTGTTCTCTCTGCTGGGAAGCTTCATAGACATTTTACTTATATGAAAATGTAATCTTCCAAAAGACATAACAGGAATGGAAATCAATACTGCAATATGAGGCTGAGAAAAAGGCCCAATGAGAATTTGGCAAGATGTGAGAGTTGTAATAGATTTGCTGAAATTGGATGGCCGGTTGGAAAATCTCCACTACATATGTCATATCTGTGATACAGTAGGAACATGCACTAAGTGGCGCCTGGAAAAAGACTCAAGCTCACACTTGAGATGCATTGTCAGATACAAACCAATACACACAAATGTTTTGTTTTAATATCAAGAAAGGATGATGTGGCTTGTTGAGTGTGCTAAAAGAATTGATTTAGTCTGTTTTGTACCCTGGGTATCTCGAGAGATTTATTCAAACCATCCTTTTGCTAGTACAATACCTCTCTATAAACCTTATTTAATACGAACAGCCAAGGCTACTTCACTTTGCCTTTTACTCTCTATCAAAGTGACTGTGATGTACCTTGTTTAAGCCTGATACGAAGGTGCTGAATTCAGCAGTGAAGATGTACTGTTTCTGTACAGGTATTTATATTTTCTTTCATGTGTGACCACATAAAAGAAAACTCTTATCTTATGAAAATGTAGGATAAATTATACCTACAGTAGTGTGCCGGGTTGTTGTATCCTTTCTACAATGATTAGAAGAGTGAAAGCATTAGACAGTCGGTGAAGTGCTTTAAAGAGTGACTGGCTGAAATGGTCCCCAGTTCCTCAAGCCTTAAAATTATGGTTCAACATTCTGAGCTTCAAGCCAGCATTGAAAAGTGTAATTTTCTTTGTCTAAATATCTTAACCTTCCTGTACCATACGGATAAACTGTATTTAGTGAAATTGTAGTACAGTGACAAGACATAAATGTTCAAGGATTAGGACTGACATGCTCAATTTACCAACTTAATGTTCATTAAACTAAATGTACATAATAAAGGATGAAACAATGTAGAATTAACAGGGGTGTCCTAATACGTCTTACAATACCAACTTATACAGCCACTAAGGTTGTTTGTTTCTTATATTGTTGCATATATTGTTGCCATGTGCAACCTTAGATCACAGTACAGCGCATGAACAAATTCCAACATGGCACTTCATTACTGCTGTCTGACCTGTAGCTGTTCACAATAAAGCAATAACAAAGCTACAGTACGTATACTCCAGCATAAGTTTGTTTAAAGTTTTTTCTCACTAAAATACCAGTTTCTGAGTCTTACATTTGGTACATAAAATCCATTTGAAATGCTATCAGCACTGCTTTCACCTACTTACAGCTGTAATTCGTCAGCCACTGGTAAATATCGAGCCCTTGAGGTGACTGTGAAAGAAAGTGTCAGTCACATCAACTGCATTTTTTTTTTTTTTTTTAACCGAGTCTGTGTATGCACGCTGCAATGATCACAGAACTGACAAATGTGAGGAAATGTCAGTAAGCACACTATCGCGTGTCATTTGGTCTGCCAGGGGATGGATAGATCTGCTTTTCTGGTTTCAGGCTAAACACCTACAGTAAATGGCAGCAGAGTTGTAATCAGTTTGGCTAAATGACAGCTGCTTGCTCTCATTTATTACTGCATTTGTTCTGTCCCTCACGGTGCTGGTTATCTCTACATGCTGTACACTGAGGCTGAGCAGGCGTGACTCGCTGATATGTACACATGGCATATCTTTAGGCTTGGCATCACTCACAACGCATTTCTATTTGTGTGTATGTGTTTAAGCATGCATAGCAGTCAGACCACCAAATTAGTTTTAGTCGAATGCTCTGCCAGTTTGGCTAATAGCATTCAGAAAAGATAGTTATGTTTCCTGCAGTTTACATATATCTGTATAAACACTATATGGACAAGAGCATTGGGCTGCCTCACTGGGTACATAGGGAATGAGGACATAGTTTCATCATTATTGTATCTGTGTGATCCAAATTTGTAGCTGTATGTACAAACAGCCAGAGAACTCAGGCATCCATGAAGGCAGCTCAGTCGCCCCTGTTGGATGCATTCTGGATCCCCACCAAACAGGTGATGTTTTCGTCAGCATTAGTTAATTAGTTTGTTTTTGCACTAACAGTATACTGTAAGTCAAAAAATAATGTACACATTTTGGACATGGTACAAGGAACAATTTACTAGATTTTTTGGGTGATTCAGATTACTAGGTGTCCCGGTTTGTGCTTTTTTTCTGTCTTTGTTTCTAGTCATTTCCCGTTTTATTTTGCAGTTTGCCCTCAAGTTTTCCATTTCAGATTCACTTCTCATGCTAATGTGTTTCACCTGTGTCTGTGCCTCCTATGTACAGTACATAAGGGTGCATTCACATCAACCCTGTTTAATTAAACTCATTCATTTTCTCGGAAAATCCAGCTTGTTTGTGGAGGGGAATGCTCAATCAAACTCTGCTCCACCTAATATAGCTCTCGGTGCACTTCAAGTGAACCAAATGCAGGAAGCGGACTTTACCCACAAGCAGAGCACTGTGGGTAAACACAAACAAAACAAACATGTGGGCCAGTGGCCAGATATGGGGTGAGGACACGGTAAAAGCTCTGATAGAAATATGGTCAGATGAAAATATATCATAACTGCAATGTACAGTACTATAACACAGCTGGTAAGAACTCACAAGAACAATGAAGTTTTCAGAGTGGAGCAGTGCAGCACAAAGGTGAAAACACTCCACCCACAATACGTATATACAAATACGTGAAATGCTTAGAAGAAGTGGCAGTTCAGGAGAAGAAAATGACTTGGTATGAAGCATTGGATACCATTCTTGACACATGACTGACCAGCACTGGAATACGTTACTGAGAAGGTTTGGTTTGTTTCATAAAGTGCATTGTGAAAGCAAACCCCAATCGAACTGAATCCCCATCAGTACTGTTCACTGGACTATTAGGTGTTGCTCTCTCTCCGCTTTGCTGTGGATTCCTTGGTTTTGACATTGTAAGTTTGCCTTTTTAGTTAAAAAAATTCTTGAGTTCCGTCTACATCTGCGTTTGGCTCCTCTTTTCTTGCCCGATTGTAATGTCATGTGAATTTTGTAGCAGATTCTTATGTGCAATAGGGCCATTTCCAAAATCAAAATACTGCCAGGATCCAGATCAAACATTGTGGTGTGGCTGAACCTATGATCATGTCATCCTGTATTTTTCCCAGTTTTCTAGGTTTTATTCAACAAGTTATAAGTAAAAATGTTGAAAGTGGCCTAACAATGGTGAAGAATCCTTTAAAAAAATGCTCAACAAATTCCCGGATTTAGATGGTGAAAAAATCAATTGTTCCTTTGTCACTTGTGGTGTATTCTGAAAATTTCCTTAAAATCTGTATATAATTCTGAGTTATGCTCTTTAATTAACTAACATGGATGAAAACACAACCTCCTAATGAACAAAAATGATCCACAAACCAAACAATAATGCACAATATTATAAGAAAACTGCCAAAATCAAGCAAAAAAAAAATCAAGATGAATAAAATAGTAAGAAAAAAACCACAAGAGAATCACAATGTGGGCGAGATAGACCTAGAAAGATGAAGCTGCATTGTATCTCAGAAAGCTTATCAATGTGTCAAATACTGGGCAAACATACCCCTTCAAATTATGTTTTTTTAAAACTATTTTCATTTATTTCACAATGTTACTTTTTGTTCATTCTCTTGATTAATTTATTCATATTTGCCAAGCTCATTAATTTAGTTGATTGTACTGTTCATTTTATTTATTAAAATGTTGACTTTTGCTCAGAATTTTCAGGTAGGATAAGGATTCCTATGGATCTGCAAAGAGATGTTCGTGTAGGTGCCACAGTCTTAATACTTTTGTCCATAGGCTTCATTACCAAAAACAAAGCTCAGGTATTGTGAATAGACTTGAGGCTAATAATAGATCGTCTTTGCTTGTGCTCCTCTCGTTGTGTTAATCTCTACATTTCTCTCCTTCCTCCCACCAGTAGACCTCATTCTGTCGACTACGGCAGCTCCACTAACCTGTGGATGTGTACAAGTTAAACAATGCTCCTATTCAACTGTTGTCTTATTTGCTTTGGGCAAGAGAGTATGAGCAGGCAAATGTCAGAAAATACATTTGCAGCTGGCGGCTCGCAAGCTGCCGTCATGCAGCTCTGCTTGTTTTCCCCCTAACTCTCCAAAAGGGCCTGTTTGGGAGATGTTTGTTCATAGAAATATATCCTGATTTGTCATTATTATTAAAACTAAATTAAAATACTGTCACTGTGTAGGATGTCTAGATGCTTACATTTAAGCTCTTTTTGAGATCAGTTTTTTAACCACATGTAAGTTTTTGACACTTGATCTATAATATCTCATTTTTTTAAATATTTATTTTTGGGCATTTGCCTTTACTGGCTAGATACACTGAAGGAGAGCGGTGGGAGTGACATGCAGCAAAGGGCCACGGGCTGGAATCGAACCTGGATGGCTGCCTGAATCATGTGAGTAATACCATATGAGGCACCAACGTGCCCCAATGTCTCATTTATTACTGTAAATGGGGCCACATGAAATGTCTTTTTCTTCCCGTATTTGACTAATTAAATGTGAAAGGTAATAAGATGCACAAAAATAAGGATTGAATAATATGAGGAAAACCAATAAAAATGAACAAAAGAATTAAAAAAACACAAAAATCACCAAAGAATGAGGAAACTAATCAATAAAAAAACTACAAAAATTGCCTAAGTAATCTGCAATTTTTTTAAATGAATCAAGTAAGTCAACAAAAAACAAAAAACCAACCAAACCAAATTCAATGACAAAACAGAACAAAAGAAGAAAACAATCAAAACAATGAACCAAAATGACCAACCCCTTGCCACAAAGTGACCAAAAAGTTGGCAAAATGCAAGATGCACAAAATAGTCAAGAAATTGAATAAAATATGCAACAGTGATCTAAAAATGTACCAAAACTAAACAACATATTCCACAAAATGAACAAATCCATGACATTAAGTACATCTGTATCGTTACAGCTCAGAAATGTGGGCATTGGATCAAGCATTAAGAACTTAAGGCTTTAGTTTGTAAAATTTAAAAAAGTGATATTTTAAAGCATTTTAAGGACCTGCAGATGCATTGGCCTACATCTAGATACAATATCATGTTCAAATTATGTTACTTAATGTGTTCAGGGGGGTGTCGGGATGGGTTTAACATCAGAGCTAAGGATCCCCCATCGACCCCCCCCCCCCATCCCTGATACCATTAGCATGCATTCAGCATGGCTTTAAAACATAAAAAGCATTATAAATATGAGACTTTCTAAATTACAAGCCAGATGTTGGATGACAGATGGTAAATATACTGCTATCAACTGTCACATTATCACAGATATTTATTATTATCTAGACACAGGCTTTTGGAGTTAGAGCTATTATAATTGTCTTGAAAAGCAAATGTTAAAATAAAAATAAAGGTCAAGATCATGCACATTATTGAATAACTCCAGACTGAGTAAAACTAGAGCAGTTTACTGTTACTCGTAATAAAGTGTCAGATCAAATTAAATCGGAGTGTTCACGATTACTGTTGCACATCAAACACACAGTTCGCATATTTTATTTCTCTGTTCTATATGCAGCATTGTACACCCCCAGATTTTCTCCTCTCAGCACCTGCGGTTTGTATGTAATACTTTAAAATCAGCCCACTGCATAAGGTTGGATATAAGCACAAAAAAGACAGGGAGACAAATGCATCTTTTGCTTTTCATCTGCAAAGACGCTGTCACTGTTTGCCATCCATTAGACCATTAATACTGACAGACATACTCATAGAAGATGGAGATGCTGTGTCAAAGAGTGACTGATTTTTACTTTAAAATAAGTACTTGCTGTTCTTCGAGTCTTAGAGAGATCTGAAAGCTTTCTTTTATATGCAACAAAGGATCCATACCAATGTGCATGTACAGGATTTTTCTGCTTGTAAAGTAACAAAAGCTTAGCATGTGTGTGAGTGTGTGTTAGAGGCATTGCTGGGAAGAGCAGAAAGAAACAGAATCTCAAGTAAGTTTGTAGTACTGTTACTTTATAGTTATAATAACTCAAGTAGAGGTGCTGATAAAAACAAATACTTGAGTAACAGTAGAGTTTAAGAGTATCTCATAAAAAATTAAGGGGGTGTGAGGAATTGATCACAGCCTCGTATGTTGTGTTCAAACAGGTTCTTTATCCTACAGGTAAAAAAAAAATGATAAAAGCACATCATTGTCATCAATACAGTGACAGTTACAAACCCAGAGAAATGTAAAAATACATGATAAACACGGTTTACTGTCAAACATTAAAAAAAAATCTTGTTCATGACTTGGTTATTGCAAAAAATTTGTAGCTTATTTGTTCATTTTTGTTTGCTTAGCTGATTATTTTGATAATTTCTGGTAATTGGTTTTCCCGCTTTTTATTTTTGTTTCTTAACTTTTATTTGTTATGTTGTTTGATTTGATCATTTTTTGCTCATTTAGCTGCTTTGTATGTTCACATTTGTTCATTCAATTGATTACTAGTATTTTTGGTTGTTTTGGCTTATTTTGTTAGCATTTGTTCAGTTTTGTTGGTTATTTTGTTAATTGTTGTTCATTTTGTTACTAACTTAGTTAATTTTTTTGGTTAATTTTTGTTTATTTAGCTAATTGATTTGAATTTTTGTCTTTTTTTCTGATTTACTTGTAGTTTGTCCATTTTTGTTTAATACCATTATCATTTTTGCTCATTTTGTGGTTTATTTTGTTAACAGTTGTTCCGTTTTGTCGGTTATTTTTCTCATTTTTGTTTGTTTTGCTTATTCAATTCATTCTGGTTAATTTTTGTTTATTTGTTGGTGGAACTGTTGTAACATTTAGGACTGAGTGTTCCGTTCAGCAGCAAAGAAGACAGAGGACTTCTTGACCATTGCTAAAGTGACATAATCTACACTATGCTTAAATGCTGAAGCTTTTCTTTGTTAGGGAAGAGCTCTCACTCCTTTTGTTCAGTTAAGTTGGGTAATTTGTTCCGTTTTGTTACTTATTTGATCATTTTTTAAATTTTGCCCATTTTGTTTTATTGACTTTTGCTTCCTTGGCTATTTATGTTATTCATTTTGTTCATTTTTGCTCATTCTGTTGCTTTTTGTGTTCATTCATAATTTCTCCAGTTTGTGAATTTATCTGTGAATTTATTTGACTAATTTGTTCATTCTTCCCAGTTTTGTTGCTTGCTTGTTCAATGTTGGCTGTTTTAAGTTGACACAGCACATATTGTGACTGTTGCTTATAATCATTGGGATCAAACAGTCTGAAAAACAAAATCTGTGTAAAAATGACTCCTACTTATTCAATTCAACTCAATCTTTATTTTTATAGTGCCAATCGTAACTACTTATTGGGAAGCAAAATAGAAATGAGTCAATTATAGTCAATTTTTTGCATCACAAATGTAACTGAGTAAAAACTACTCTCAGAAGTACAGTACATTGATTTGAAAAATCTACTCAAGTATACGTAAAGGAGTAAATGTACCGTATTTTGCGCACTATAGGGCGCACCGGATTATAAGGCGCACCATCCAAAAATGTCACATTTTTAATTTTTTTCCATACATAAGG
>JAQQAE010015762.1:0-11953 GCA_029823295.1 Pseudamia nigra
CAGTCCAGTCGATGGAAGAAAAAACCACACGCCTTGGATACTATGACCTGGATGACTGAGAATCTTCACAGACAGTGACTTGTTGAATTATCTGCCGTGATATCTCAAAAAATTAAGGATGGCCCATCAGATTACTTATTAGAGGTCCGAATAATAAGTTTGAGACATTGATGACTCATGACAAAAATTTATTCACTCAGATACTACTCCGATGTAACTCTGTGGAAGTCAGTGCTTCTTGAAGTGGCCAACAGCGGAAATACACCTTTAAGCTACTTCCACACGGACCTTACCGAACAGCCCCGGTCATTGCCTACTGCTCTCGACACATGCATTTTTACTCTGTGTCAAGAAATGGCAATTTACATTATAAAGGTCGATGACCCCTGGATAAAGGTTAAACTCTCCTGTGCTCTAACATGTTAAAACTCTTTAAGCAAATATCGGATGCTGTTTCCTCTGGTCTAAAGAGTAAAGGGACCACCCAGATTTCTAAGACATAGATTCACCTCTTTTTTGTGGCATGCTGAAGATGATTCAGCATTGCAGCATGGTCGATAAGTCAAAAAGTGGAAAAGCATGTCCTGGACACTTTAAAATCTGATGCCACTGTTACCAGCATCAGACCTAGGGGAAATCTGCACAGTGGTGCCTGTCTTGGGACCAACAACTACACCAGATCACCATCTACTGGCAGCAAAGTGTCATTACATTGATGTAAGGCTTACAAAGTCAAATAATGTTATTAAACAAAAAATAGGGGGTGTCTTTTAAAGTGCAAAACTATAAATATGGCATTCCCGTCCCACTACCTTGGTGGCTCACCTGGTAAACCACAACATGGGCGAAAGCCTTGTTGCAGCAGTCTGGGCTCAAACCTGGGCTGAGGACATTTTCTGTATTTTTGTATTTGTATTTCGCTCTGTTTCTGACACATTTCCTGTCTTTGTCTCACTTTTGCATCAAATAAAGGCAAAAAAGTCCAAACATAAATTTGTTTTTGTTTTTATTGGGTAGCTTCACAACCATGTAATGAGTACCAGTAAAGAATGAGTATGGGCCTATTGAAATGACAACAAAATACATATTCATTTTCATATTTTTTACCGATACCCCTAGGAGCTCCAAGGGCGTAGCTAAGGACCAGCATGTAGTTCCAGAGCAACTAGTTTCCCATCCTATAGGGTGCAGGGAATTATAAAAAGCGATTGTGACCACAGATATGTGGCAGCAATGTGACACAAACTATGATCATTACTGCTAAAGCTTCAGTCTCCGTGATAGTTGGGTGAACATTATATAAATGTCTTAATGCACCAGTTTCAATTTTAACATTGTTAACCTTTCATTTAACTGTTTATTGGTGATTCCTGTCTTTTTGTAATGTAAATGTTCCTTCATCCAAGTACAGGTACTGAAAACTTATCCAGGTACCAACCGGTGTATTCTGACTGAGTGTACAGGTAGTACCTTTAGTTTGTACTTTCTGTTCACACTGATATATAATATGTGACGTCGCTTTCCCTCTGTCTGTCTGTGCAGCTGTTGTTTGACAGGAATGAAGAAGAACCTCAGTCATACTCCTGTTTATTTTCAGTTGACTCTGTTTGCAGACTATGGGCACCTCAAATATTTGTTCTTTACACTGAGCCTGTTGGTCTACATGATTATAATTTATGCAAACATTGTTCTCATCGTTACAGTGATCCTAGAGAAGTCTCTGCATGAGCCCATGTACATATTTGTGTGTTGTTTGTCGTTAAACTCTTTATATGGCACAGCTGGTTTCTTCCCCAGGTTTCTGATGGATCTTTTATCTGACACTCATTTCATCTCACGTCCTTCATGTTTCACTCAGATATATGTCATTTACTCTTATGCATCGTACGAACTGACTCTTCTCAGCATCATGGCTTATGATAGATTTGTTGCAATTTGTCAGCCTTTACACTATCACAGCAAAATGAGTTTAAGGACAGTTCTACGTCTGTGGACGGGTGCGCTCCTCTTACCTGCATTTATATGTGGTTTCAATCTCTACCTCACTATTCGGTTACCATTATGTGGAAACAAACTGCACAGAATATTCTGTTCTTTTTGGCCAGTGGCTAAACTCTCCTGCGTGGACACAACACTGAATACTATAGTTGGACCAATTGTTCTGACAATAACTGTTTGTTTCCCCCTGTCATTTGTTCTATATTCATATATCCGTATTCTTGTCGTCTGCAGGTTAGGCTCGTCGGAGTTCAGGGGGAAAGCGATGCAAACCTGCCTGCCACACATCGTAACATTTCTAACTTACTGTATCAGTGTTTTCAGTGAGCTTTCATTGACTCGATTTGACACCAGTAATATCAATCCGATTGTCACAGCTGTTTTGTCATTGGAGTATTTGATCATTCCCGCCATCAACAACCCTCTCATTTATGGCCTAAAGCTGCCTCAGATCAGAAGAGTGATTTATAGACATTTAAGGATCAACAATATGTCAAAGGATTAATATATGCTATGCACTGACTGAAAAAAATAAGTTTGTATCATTTATGCTGAAACAGGTCAGTTTATTTAAATAGACGTGTTGTTTCCTAAGCCATGTGTGTAAAAAAGGACACTAGGACACAAGGAGCTGAAGGAGACTGAAAACTATGCTGATTTGGATTAAAGCCCTGAAAGGAAGTGGTAATTTTGCAACCGCATGCGCAGTCACAGTTTTATGCGATTAGTCAAACATGCAAGGTTGTGCATCGTTTTACAAATTCCTAACGGTGTGCTCACGTCTACGTAGGACGGCTAATGATTCCTCAACAGAGATGAAATATTGAGTTCTTTTCGACTGTACGATGGGTTTAAATATTTTTATAAATTCTTCTTCCAGCTCTCGGAGAGGGTGGACACATTTCTCCTCCTCTCCTGTCCCAGCTTCCCTGCTTGCTGTGTGTCCTGACTGTGGGTAATTTGCTTCGAGCTTCTTGCCATGATAGCATTACTTTCCGAACCTAAAAACATTGATCAGCTGGACCCTCAACGCAATTGACACCCTTTTTCGAACAGGAAGACGAGGTCGGGGAACCTGCGTGTCCCGATGGAACATACGCTGCTGGGTATGTAAGAGATCCATGGGATACATGGAGGCTTGTGTACCTGACATCACTTTCCCTTGAGGATGTGGAAGATGTTTATCTATTCGGAACCATGATAACAGGAGTTCTGCTGATTGGCTTGGGTGTTTTCCTGGTGTATAGCTCTACTAAGAAGACGGAGAAAACGGTTCAAAGCCCTGCAAAGCTTTGTGTCCAGATGGAACAGTTGGGGAGGGCATTAGCGGCACAATATGGGACTATTTCTGAGATAAATCCAAGAGTGGTCAACAACACGGAAGTGCTTATGTCCCTTCGTTTGAGGTTCAGTAAAACTAATGTAGAACTGGAATAATGAGGAGATTTTCAACCCCCCACTGTTCAAAAGGAGCCTTTCCCCCTCTAGTGAAAGGATGAAATTTCATCTTTTTTCTGTACTGCTTGTGGTTGGAAACAAATGACAATAAAGTAAACCTTATAGTTTATACCTTAATGAATAAAAGTATTTCTTCGTAATATATGTACATCACATTTCATAAAATAATTTATGGTGTTTATTCTAACATAATAAAACATACAAAATACTAACAAAAACATGGTGTACATAGAACTATAATTTTAATAATTATAAGTTATGTCCTGGGTCTGCCCCAAGGCCTCCTCCCAGTTGGACCTACTGTAGGTTTGGCAACCAGGGATTGGATCACCCAGGCCTCTGCCTTTGGTTGCCACCCAAACCACATCGTACCAGACCTTTACAGCCTTTCCTGCAGGTGGTGGAAGGCATAGTAATAAAATGTTCTTCTGGGAGTTATTTATGGAATGCATTTTATTCTTACTCAGTTATATTCATGGTGAAAAAATTCTACTTCCTCTCATTTTGCTCCACTTCAAAAAGGAGTAAAAAAAACAAAAGGAATTTTTTTTAAAAAGGAAAACAAAATCGCCAATTACATCAAAATGATCACGGGAATCATAAAAATAAATAAATTGAACAATAATATGTGCAATAATGTGCAAAAATAATTATAAAAAGCAACAAAATGAGCAAAGAAATAACAAACGAATCGAGGAAATTAACAAAATTGAAACAAAGCAGCAAAGTGAAATGTAAAATTAATCTAAGTACAAATAAACAAAATAAGCAGAAAAAAGAACAATAACCAAATGAGTTAACAAAAAAAGCAACAATATGAGCAAAAATGATTAAAATAATAAAGAACAATTAACAAAAAACAAAAGAAGCAAAAAAATTATTAAAACTTAACAAGTTAAAAAACAACGCTGGGAAACAGCACAAAACAGTCGAGCTCAAAATGAACAAAAATCAACAATATCACCAATAAAATGATCAAAATAATTATGTAAATGAATAGAAATGACCAAAACCTCAGATTGAAGGAAGTTTATCAGGCTGGAATACGTTACATGTTACGATGTCACAACTTCTGCTTGAGTCACTGTAATGGTAAAATAATACTTTTACCTGAGTACTGTTTCTGTGAACTCCACCCACGTCTGTGTTCATTTGCTGCAAAATCAGCCCCTTTCAGTGCAAATAAGCCTCGGTGCAAAAAGGGCTTCCTTCAGAAAACAAAGCGGCTCAGATTGCAACTGTACAAAACCTTAAAACGTTAAAAAAGCAAAACATGAGATCAGTTGCCACCAAAATAAAAATGGATATAAGTGCTTATAAACACACATAAATCTGACAACTTCCTGCCTGAAGTTTTTGGTTTGGTTTCTTGTTTTACGTGGAGCTGATGTTAAATTCAAAATGAGCAAATAATTTATTTATTTGATTCTTTATTGATTTAGGACAGTGCACATTAATCAACATATCAGCTTTGCACATCAACGTAAACATGCCGGAATGATCACAACAGCTAAATTTCATCCATAGACATGAAGCAGGAATCACAAAGGACAAAGGCACATTTACAAACATATAACAGCTAACGACACAGTCCATAAGACAAAACACAAGGAAAACACTATACAGAATAACTGGGGACATTTTACATGATAAAACTATTACGTCCACTGACATTGTTACTAAAATAGTGAAGCAGCAGCATTAGTCCGTGAGTACAGGTTTTATAAAAGGAGACATTTTATAAATGACTGCATGACTGGTTTATCTTTAACCAAGAATTAAGTTTCTTTTTAAAATATCTTGGTACATTACAGTCTCCTCTGGTTTGAGCTCTTCTATTTATCCCATTGCTGTGCTTTTTCTGAATGAAATGCAGAGGAGATCGGGCATTTCAAGTGGTGGCCCCCAAATTGTGGAATGCCTTGCCAATGCTTTTGCGTTCAGACATTGCTGTTCAAGAGGGCTTTTAGTTAGTTATGGGTTTTTACTACAGTTTGTTTTTATTCTTTTATGTTTGCATTGTTGAATGTTTGTTGTATATTTTACTGTGAAGCACTTTGTGATTCTTTCTGTGAAAAGTGCTATAGAAATAAATTTTGCTTGCTTTGCTTGCTTGCTTGCTTGCTTGCTTGCTTGCATTAATGGTGGTGGCGGAAGCCCATTACAAGCCTTAGGAACAAGGCACAAAAAACGAAACTCTTGGTAACTGTCAAAGTTATTATTGTTATTGTTATGTTATTGTTACAATCCTAGTTTCTGTAGGCATGGTTTTCAGCTCAGGGAAAGTACCGTATTTTTCGGACTTAAAAATCTTTAAATTTCTCAAAAATCGACAGTGCGCCTTATAATCCGTTGTGCCTTATGTATGGGTTAATTCTGCTTACTGACCTCCAACCAAGCTGCACTGCTTGATGGATTGAGCATTACGGCCACCGTAGTCAGGAGCCTCGCTGTGTAATACCAGTACGTACCGGTACAGCAAAAATGGCTCCTGTTAAGGGACATGCTTACAAAGCGGATTTCAAACTCAACGTTATCAGTCAGGCTGTATAAATCGGAAATAGAGCAGCTGCGAGAAAATTCAACATTAATGAATCAATGGTATGGAAATGGAAGAAGGTAAAGGAGACCAAACTGAGTTTCCGAGGGAACAAAGCGAGATGGACACAGTTGGAGGACAAAACTGAACAGTGGGTTATTGAACGGAGAATCGCAGGTAGAAGTGTCTCCACTGTCTCTATTTGACTCAAAGCAACAGCGGTAGCACGCGACATGCAGATCAACGCCTTTCCAGGAGGTCCTTCTTAGTTCTTCCGTTTTGCTTTGTTTAATACGCCTTATAATCCGGTGCACCTCATGGTCCGAAAAATACGGTACTCACTTGATACACATTTGGAGGATGTAGGCATGGTTTGTGAAACTCTCCCTCATCAGTGTAATTAGATGTGGCTGTTGAGAGACAAAGTTAATTTAAACAGCTGTGTGAGCGCGGAAATGTGGACTCAGAGACACGAAGAGAGTTTTGACACACCAGAATCTGGTCTGAGACGACAGAACTGAACGGACCCGAGAGCCATTGTTCGGCAGGAATGAAGCATTGAACTTTTAAGTAGCAAACTGACACTGTTTGTGTATCGTCACCTTTTACAAACTCTGAACTACATTACCCAGCGACCCTTAGTGGGTGACCGAGTCGTTGGAAGTATGAGGTGGACCGCCAGAGGCAGACGGTGGCGGCCGGGTTCATCGGAATCAGATCCAGCTGTGTGTCGGTGAGTTTTACAAATACACACCTGGCTCCTTGGATAGGAAAGAGAAAAACCACACCGCTCAGGGCTTTTACAAAACATAACTCAAGTCCTGGACACACATGTTGGGTTCGGTGAGGGTTTAGTTGTGGGGATTCTTCTGGGTAGCTTTGTGCACAGGCCGGGCCTCGGTTTCCGGCAATGGAATCATATCGTATGTAAGCCAGCCAGGAGGTGAACCGTAACATTTATACTTACTAATGATATCACAATAATGGGAATAGGAAGGCTTTCTAACTGGGATTTTTACTGTCTTTCTGAAGAGAGACTTGATGGGTTTTAATGTCCTTCCTGTTGTGTGTGACCAGGTTATTTTACGTTTCAGATCTCTGTAAGGTGAGATGAGGTCGTGTATGACAGAAATTTGCCAGGTTAAATTTTAATACATTTGTGATCATTTTAATGTGTTGCCTAAATGTAAGTTTGAATCAATGACAACACCAAGATGCTGAAGCTGTTCAACCACATACATTCACATGTAACACATGGTTGTTGACCATCTGCTGGCTGATGTGAAAAAAAAATACATAAATGCACTTTAATTGCACTTCTTGTTAATTTCAACTATGGGTGTTCTCATTTCATACACAAATGAATGTTAATGTGTGCATAAATAAATACATGGAACATCAAGAGAAAGTTCTTAAGGAATAAAAGAAAATTATCAAGAAAGGAGCAGGAACAGAGTGTAGTAATACAGTCCAAACCTAGCTACTTTGGACAATTTGTACGACATAATCTCATACATGTTTTTCCACAGCTTGTCTTCAATACTGATGTACAACGTTGAAAACTAAAGCAAAACCACGTAAGGAGAAGGAATACTGAACCTTTTGACTTGTAGTGTCTTGCTTTTATCTATACATTGTATGTTTATTTTAAATTTTCTCTTGGCTTTTAGGGATGTTGATTGCTGAGTGAATTGATCGTTTTGATTTTATTGACTTTGTTCTCATTTTGATTGGTTTTCTATATTTAAATTGTTTTATTGATATTTTATCTTCTGTCTTGGGCGAGCTGTGACCTCTATTTCTCTCTACAGCGCTTTGGTGGCAAACGGTTGATTCGTAAATAAATTTGGATTGGACTGGATCATGAAAAAAGAGATTTGATTTTTGTACAGTATTTGAACTATTTTCATAGGTGACAAAATGAATTAAAAGGGTACGATGGCTATAAACTGCCATTTCAAACAGCAAAGCTCGAGAGAGAGGTGGAAAAAATGTCTGGGTTGCAGTTGACAAATTTTTCCACCAGGTGGCAGCATAACATTAGAATGAGGTCTGGAAAAAACAACACTGCTAAGTTCAGCTGGAAGGAATGAGAGACTTGTCGGGTGTGACATTCACAAGTGGAGGGAATACGTCCCTAAAATCCTGAATGATGTCCTCGGTCTCTTCTTCCTTGCTGTCTGTCCCACGCAGTCATTTCCCTGTTTGTCTCTCTGTCTGTCCCTCTCTGTCTTTCTGTCCATCCCGCCCTCTGTCATTCTGTCTCTCTTTCAGTCTGTCCCCTTCATGTCTGTCCTCTATGCCTAACCTTCTGTTTTTCTGTCCTCTCTGTCCTTTTGATGGTGTCAGTATTAATGTCCTGTACAGCTTTGAAAATTTTTTTTTTTTTAAACTAGAGAAACCCCACTGAAAGAGACAGTGTGTCCATACAATTTGCAGATGCTGAAATCAAGGGGGAAAATGCCTTCTGCAGCTGTCTCCTCTCTGTCCAAAATGCTAAATACAAACACAAATGACCTTTCTCATCATTTCAGAAGACACTTTTCTAAGCTTTGGTTTCAGCCACAGAGCAGGTCAGGAGGGTCACGTCTGTCTGAATCTGATCAGTGAGTGGCTATTTCAGCTGTCAATCATGCTTCATGGGGTAGATTTTCTGCAGCCAGAAATGTGTAGAATTCTTCTTTCCTCTCAACCCCATTTGAATTACATTATCCTGAAAGGTAATTATTGCATTTTTTTTACCCTAAGGTACTAAAATACTATTCACCGCTTAAAACAGTTCCTACACATCCACACTGTGCACAACAAAAAGATCTGTTTCAGCTAAAAAACACACAGACACACATACAGCACTAAGTAGAAACCAGGCTTACATGCATCTGTGCTCTACATGGTACGTAATCTGCACAGCTATGTCTATTACACCATTGCTCATTCTCTGACATAAATACACAAATATGCTCTCACTCTCTCCTGCTCTTTTCCCTGTAAAACACTTTAAAACATGCTTCAGTGCAGACATTTAAACCCAGGTCTTTATGGTTACCTCTATGCCTACGGGATAAACAGCCACATATTTACTGTATGTATTACATTTCCACTTCTTTCTTTCTTTCTTTCATATATACACACACACATTAAAATACATAACATCCCCCCCCCCTCTCCTGTGAATCCCATGGGAGTTCTGCCACACATTCTTCAGCGCACACTTCATTGTAGCGGTGATTCAGAGCAGCTCATGGCCAAATAAGACGAAAACCCCTCAGCTTACAAGCTTGCTGTGTGTGAGCTGTTGTTATACACACACACAGATGACGGTTTGACAATTTATACAGAGTGGACACGCTGGATTAGCTTATGGATTATTATATCTATATGATAAAAAGAATATTTCTGTTTCCAAAAAAGATGAGGTAAAATGTACATAACGACATGAGATGATTTGTTCAGACCAATGGATACAAGTACAGACACTTATTTATTTAGTCATTTGTGGCTTTTGGTGCTAGTTGATGCAAAATTGTTGGTTTAGATGTTATGTCGCTGGTCAACAATATACAGTATCGTTGCTACAACGGTATGTCGATGTGTTGGTGGATTTTTATGTACTGTTTGTATGTATTTAGTGGAGATGGCAGAAGCGTTTTTATTGCAATGTGACAAGAGTGTTTCTTTTGTGCTGATTTTATATTGGCTTTGATGCTCATTGATGTTTGTTGTGTCTTCTTTTTTATGTCAAGTACTACGCTGCAACACAAAGCCCGTTTGGGGACAATAAAGATTTACAATACAATGCATTGAAACTCCGTTGTTCACCTAAAATAGCAAATAGGTAACATACCATATGCTGAAACAGATTTTTTAATGATTCGCCTATTTTTTAATTTGATGACAGTAACACATTTCAAAAAGTTTTAAAGGCAGTGCCAAAAATCCTGGAAAGGTTGTGAAATGCTTAATAAAAAACATACATTGTGGAACATCTCATAATTAATTATTCAAACTGGTGGTTGTTTCTAACCAACTGGTAACAGGTTGATAGAAAAAGATGATCCCAGAAATGCTGATTCTGTCTGTAGTAAACATACAAAGGTGTACAACACTTTATGAACGACAGTGCGGGCAAACAGTGCAAGATTTAAGAATGTTTCTCATTGTAAGTTTCTCAGAATTTGTCGATGTCATATCCTGTAATTTAGTATTGTTAAAAGATTCTGGAGGAATGCGTACAAAAAGCACTGTCCGGGAAAACATCCACGTTCAAGTGGAAACACGACTGAGCAAAGAGGAAACCGAGTCAAAATTAGGAATTAGTTTTGGAAATAATGGATGCTGTGTCCTTTGAGCTGAAGAGGAGAGGGGTCATCCAGTTCATCAGCGCTCAGTCCAAAAATCACTGTGATGGCATGGTGGTGCACATGGCATGGGCAACCTGCACATTTGTGAAGGCAGCATTAATGTACACAAGTTTTGGAGCAACATATGGGAACAAACAGACATGTTCATTCACCATGACATTCTGCATGTATCCTAACAGCACCTAAAATAACCACTCAAATATTGTTCCTCATTACCTGTTAATGAACATCCTAACTTAACCAGTTACAAAACAAATGAAAAAGGACCAAAAAATTTTAAGAAATGTAATCACCATACAATGTCGAATTAACAGTGTTACTTCTATAATGTGATGTTCAGTTGAATGTGAGGTTCGAATGCTTTACACATGAACACATTCTCTTTTCACTTACATTTCGCACAGTGGTTTCACCTTTTTGGAAAGCTGACCATTTCAATTGACAAACACATTTTTTTTTCACAGTTCCTCAAAGTTTCACTGTGTTTTTACGGTGACGAGACTAAATGAAATTCTCCTTTAAACGACTTAAATGAAAACATGCACTTGGTCGACTGTGCTTTTGTCAGTGATTATCTACTTGACTATATATGGACAAAACACACATGCACACTCTGGACACACTGACAAGTCAAGATGTGGTTAAGATTGCGAGTGTGTGTAAACACAGCGCTGAGTGAGCTGTACGGGTGTCGAGTCCATGCAGACACTCCCTTCACATGGAGACGCTGGATCACGTCCATGGCCATGGTGGAGAAATGTTCTACTGTAATGTTTAGTAGTAGAGAGATACACCAAATTATGTTACAGTAGCTATAATAGTACAATTAGTTGAAGTACTGTAGTATTCCTCGCAGTAATGTTTAGAGGCCTGTCTAATGGTTATTAATAATTGATTCTACTGTTTTTAATATTTAGCTCATATTAAATAGTAAAAGGCTGCTTTTACTGCAAGTTTTTATACTGTCAGTATGATACATGCTCATATTTTCCATGAAGTTCTGTCTTTCCCCAAACTTCATGACCTTAAAAAGGTCTCGGAGTCTTTTTCTGCTGTGATTCCGTGGTAAAATTGCTGGTTTTCTCAGGGAGGCCGGTGCCTGCGGGAACTGCATCAACGCTTCGGTTTCCATCAGAAACAGCTGTTAAAATATTCTGTACTAACATTAAAAGTTCCCTATCTTAGCACTTACATTTATAACCATGAGGCTTATATGTGAATATGAACAACTTTTGTAAAGGTGTTGATAAAAGTGTGTTGATTTGATTTTCCCTCTGGTTTTCAAGGGCCAGTCTGAAACTCCGCCCACTTTTCATCACAAAGCACTATGATTGGCTGGACCACAGGTCATTGCCAAGTTGACCTGCAATCGTATTCTGAAGACTGTAGACATAGAATAATGACCTTCACATTGGAGGTTGGGCTAATGATAGCTTAACAGTTTTCTTACTTTCATAATTAGATTTTAAATTTAGGATTGTACCAGGTCATTGCGCAGGGCAAATGCATGTTAGCTGGACATACAGACGTGGATAAAATTGTTGGTACCCTCTGTTAATGACAGAAAAACCCACAATGGTCACAGAAATAACTTGAA
>JAQQAE010015763.1:0-11953 GCA_029823295.1 Pseudamia nigra
AGCTTAGAGAACTGACTCCTAGCCCTCAACGTAACAAATGTATTTCCAAAATGTAAATAAAATCTTATTTGGTTATCGATTGCTTATCAAGATTTCACATATACTGTAACACAAAATAAATAAGACAGCTGTTCTTCTGTTTTGGTTCCAGTCCTTTCAAAAGATGAAGTGTCATCAGTTGTTGGCTTTAATGGTTAAAAAGGCACTTGAAGTACATAGAGTTAAAATTCAGGTGGGGGCTGAGTTCATAAATGGTTGGTTGATTCTCATTTTTAAGAGTGAATGCAACTTTCCTAGTAGTGAGATCAATTGATAAAATTTACATAAAATTATAGGTCAGATAAGAGAGTTTTACCTTCAGTTTAATACAGACATTCAATTATCAAGACGTGACGATTCATGGGCTTCACCGGACAGAAGGGGAACTTAATCTGAAAAGAAAAATAGACTTAAAGAAAATAGGTATTTGACTTTTCGACAATAATGATCAATCACAGACATGATGGAGAGAAGCACATTTAAATTTGCACAAACACGGTGACGCTTAATTTTGACTCTCAAAACACTTACCGACAATAGCACGTGCATAGCTAATTATCCTACATCAAAGAGAAGAAATACAAATTATAGTAAGAAGTCACGGCTAAAAATATTAAACTCTCACCTCCAAATTCAAAATCTGCACCAGCAAATCAGCAACAGTTTCTTCTCAGTAAGTGAATTGCACATATCTTCTGCACATGCACGAATTTTCGGGATTTTTAATTTCATGAGAGTAGGCCAGCTACATGACTGTAAAATGCTATAAATCTATCCTGTATCATCTCTGACAGGGCTGGTGTCTAGTAATATAACCTGGTTTAAAAATGTTTCAACATTATTTAGGGAAATTTAACTGTAAAACAAAAGTATAGCAGGTTTAATAATGGTACAACTCACCTTTTAAATTATGTTGAAGATAACTGAGAAGGGCTTTCTGCTGAGTAGATATCCCACAATATCTGCTAACATACACAGCAGACAGTAATAATTCCACTGTGGCCAGTAATAAAGATAAATAATTTCTGTATTTTCGTCAATCCATCCATCTGTTAAAATGTAGATGTCGGGAATTTCAGTTTCATCCAGTTTCAGTACAGATCTGCAGTTCTGTTGACAATTTCCTGTCGTTCTTCATCAAAACACACAGTATCTTATGTATTGTATCCACATAAGCAGCGACAGTCGGTTTTTTTTTTAATTTCTGTCTGTGATCTGTATTAGTATTATTCATATAGTAAAAGTGTTTGAACATTTAATAGCGACATAAAGAGAGACAGCAATAACGTCTCCCTGCATAGCAGACCAGCACAGTGTGCATAGTCGTTGTGCATCCGAGGTGAGACTCAGTCGGCCGGTGCCTCACCGCATGTCTCTTCTTAGTATTTGAACGGTAAGTGCGAAAATTGAAAAAAAAAAAAGATCTAAAAATGGTGACGTTAAATGGAGAATAGCTTTACAGTACACATTACTAAACAAAATATAACCATTTAATTTATTTTTTCATTTTACATTTTTTTCTTTCCATGATGCCTCCCCTGACTGCACGTCACTGGCTAATTTCCATCTGTAGTCGTTCTTTAACTTAGAACACCAATTTCAACAAAGTAGAAGAAATTTTCAAATTGTCAACACAATTAATTAATTCCAGTTTAACTTAGTAAAACTCACATAACTGAATTGAAAATGCAAAACTTGCAGGAATTCTTTGAGTTAAGTAGAAAAAGTGGACAAAGCTAAATGGGACTATGATGTTTTACACTGTACCAGAAAAACACGTTGAAGAGTTTAGTGTACTTTTGTTTCTTTCTCTCCGTGATAAGTGTGCCTTAGGAGCTCAACATGTCTGCGAGTGAGCTCTCATGGATTCCACAGTTTGACAATGGGACAACTCTAAGCTCTCTTGGTCTTAGTGGCTCTAAGTGTATGAGTCACTGGGATTGGGCACATCAGGGATATTCCACTTGCTCACGTATCACTTTAACTTTTCCTGTTTTGAACGCTGATGTAGTTTTATAACTCCTAGGGCCTTTCTTCTACGACTGACTGTTGTATGAAGTTTGGAATAGGACACTTGAAGGTATAAATGCAGTTGGTTTGCAAAGTTATCTAGAGATAGACTTAGTTAGACTTTTTTATTGTTGTTGCACAAAAACACAACAGTGAATTTAGCAACAAAATGTCGTTTGGCTACTGGAGTACACAGAACTAAAACTAAAACTAAAATTAGTGAGGCAAATAAGATGTTAATAAATACTGTAAACTATAACTGTATAGTATATATATATATAGTCCAAGGTAAAAAGAGCTAAATGTAAAGAGTATGAAAATAACAGTGTAATTTGCAAAATGTGTACGGAGCAAAGGTATAAACAGAATTAAAATAGCGGTGTCAATGATATACACATGAAACATTGCACACTACAAGTTAGCAGCAGGGTGTGAAATTTTGCACAGAAAAAAGTAACTATTTCTGAGTCTGGCTGTTCTGCAGCAAATGCTGCAAATGCTGCAGAACCACCTGCGAGAAGCCAGCCAAGAGAAGAGTCCATGGTGGAGGTGGGTGGGGTCAGAGAGGATCTGGTGAGCTCTGGCTAAGCAATGTCCTGAATGGTTTGGGTTGGGTTCCAATGATCTTCTCCGCTGTCCTCACCACTCTCTGCAGAGACTTCCAGTCCGAGGCCTTGCAGCTCCCAGACTAGGCGGAGATGCAGCCGGTCAGCAGGCTCTTGATGGTTGCTCTGTAGAAGGTGGAGAATATGGGAGGGGAGAAGGCCCTTCTCATCTGTCACAAGAAGTGCAGGCGCTGCTGTGCCTTCTTCACCAGGGAGGTGGTTTGACGTGACCAGCCAAGGTTGTCCATTATGTGCAACCCCAGGAACTTGGTGCTGCTGACGACCTCTATTGCTGTGCTGTTAATGAGGAGTGGTGTGTGGCTGGGTCAGGATATCCTGAAGGGGGGAAGATGCATACCAGGTCCTTCCTGGGGATGATCATATTGAATTCTGAGCTGAAGTCCAGAAACGGCATCCGCACATGGGTGTACTTCTCCTCCAGGTGCTCCAGGCTCAGGTGGAGAGCAGAGGAGATGGCATCCTCAGTGGAGAGGTTAGGCTGGTATGCAAACTGGAATGGGTTGAATGATGGGGGCAGTATGGAGATGACGTGGTCCTTCCTCCCTCTCGAAGCACTTCATGACGGTGGATGCGAAAGTCATTAAGGAATGTGATGGTTGGTTTCTTGGGCACTGGAATGATTGTGGCTGACTTGAAGCATGGGGGAACGGTGATCCAGTTCAGTGATATGTTGAAGATGTCCGTGAGCACATGGGCTAGCTGATCAGACACACTCCCTGATCAGCCATCCTGGAATGTGGTCAGGGCCTGCGGCTTTCCATACGTTGATCTTTCTCAGGGCTTCCTGCATGGCAGTGGCTTCCAGCCTGAGGGCCTGTTCATCAGGGTGGGGGTCACCTTTCCTCACAGGGGTGTTGTTTAGAGCTTCAAACCTTCCAAAGAATTTGTTGAGCTCATTGAAAAAGTTGATGTCATCTTGGCCGGGTGAGGGTGTGGTTTTGTAGTCGGTGACAGTCTGGATGCCTGCCACAATTGTCTGGTGTTGCTGGGGTCATGGAAGAAGCCTTGGATCTTCTGACAGTGGGCACGCTTTGCTGCCTTGATAGCACAGTTCAGATTAGCCCTCGCTGATCTGAGTGCCATCATCAGACTTGAAGGCATTGCACTCCCTCAATCTTGCACGCACCTCCTTTGTCATCCAAGGTTTCTGGTTTCTTTGTTACTGTGACCTCTATGCACCACTGAATGTAGCCTGACAGAGATGCAGCATAGTCCTCCACACCTGTGTGCTGATTGTCTGTTGCAGCCTCTTTGAACATGCCCCATTCAACATGAGATGCAGCCCATCCTCTGTCCAAAGGTGAGAATAGAGCTATTCAACTGAGATAAAAGATACATAAATTCACCAAGTCTTTAAATTCCACTGCAAAGAGAATCTCTATGCTCTACCTAGTAAAAATACATCTATACAGCAATACGTCACTATTGCTTTGTGTTTATTTAGTTTTTCCCATGCACAGTAACATTTTACCTATTTGAATGCTGCATGTTTGGAAAAGGAAACACAGTTCTCTGTCTTTCCTGGAAGAATCAAATCAACTTTTTTTACTCAGTATCACATAACACTTTCTGTCCTTCAGCCAAAAAAATAGAAAACTTCAGTAAGTGAAAATAATGCTGCTGTATCCAACAGGACATTGCCATTGCATTGTTATTTGCGGAAGACACTAGCCTCTTTGTCTCGCATAGATTTAAGAGCTCTTAACAGGCAATATGGTTTCAAATAAGCAAATAATCATCAAATGTGAAGAAATCTAATTTCATGTTATTTGCAGGAAAAACAGATAAAATTGAATGTCTGATTCATGATGATTACATTTAATCAAAATGTTTTGCTGGAGGTCCTGATCCAGGCCCTTTACATAAATATTCTTCACTCAAAGCTGAAATTGTAATTAACAGGCAAAACACCAAATGAAGCCGAGGCCCAAAACTGAAGACGTGGTGAATGGGAGGAAACGAAATTTTCTTTTTCAAAATAAGCCAACCAAGCTGATGCACTTTTTATGCAAACCAATTTTATGATAAGAACTGTGCTGAGTCAGTTGGGATTGCAACATCTAGTCCTATTAAGTAATCTGAAAAAATGTTATGTCATATTTTATACACACATTGTGTATGTATAGGAATCTTATGCAATGATGTTAATTGATCAATTTTGACTTACTGTAATATTGTATGGGTAAGCACTTTTCCAACTTGTGTGAACAAGATAATGCAGTCGTTGTAATCATAATGACAACTGAATTTTTTTTTTTTTTTAAGCAATGAAGGTTTGACTCAAATGTGATAAAACACATCAGTATTGGCCTACATTGCCACTTCCTATTTATTTTTGAATCCTCCCCATCTCATGATGTGTTGATACTGCATACTTTTTTGGGTATGACATTTGTAAAAAAAAAAAAAAAAAAAAGAACAACCCACCTCTAATTAGAGTTGAGCAGGTCTGTCAAATAATTTTGTTCCACGCCAGGGGACTCATACAAGCACAGCAATTTAATCTTCGAAATCGGATGCCTCGATCAGTTAATTTGTTTGTTGGCTTGAAACCAATATAAAACATGACAGTGACGCAACATCATAGGCTGCAGAATTCCTCTTATTGTCAAGGAAGTCTGGTAGTAGAAATGAGACTCAGTCAATCTCAAGAACTTTTAACACGTCCCCAAAATTCACCAACACTATGATGAAACTGGCTCTTATGCTGACCTTCCCAGGAAAGTAAGACTAAGAGTTACCTCTGCTGCAGAGTTTATTGTGATTACAAGCCTCAGAAACAACCAATTCACAGCACCTCAGATAGTGATCGATGGTTTTAGTGACTACAATTGGAGACACATTTGAAGTTTTTGATTGACTTTCCTTCATTTCTTAAAGTAATGATGGACTGTCTTTTTTCTTTACTTAACTAGTAAAGAAAAATAGTAGAGTATTATTGCCATCGTATAAATTTGTACAGTTATAGTAGTATACACATCCGTCCTATGCACAAGACAACTGATGGTCTAAAGCACATTAAAAAGGCAAGAAATGACAGAAGTTAACTCACTTGTGATTTGAAAACTGTTCTCGGTGACTACTTGTGAATCTGATGAGAGAATGCCATGAGTGTGTGAGGGCAAAATGAGGTTGCTTTGGACAATCTAAAATATCAAAATATTCTGGGTTGTTTAGCACTTTTTATTTACTACATAGTTTGGATGTGTTCGGTATTAATGTACAATGAAAATAATAAAATGAACAAAAACCACTGAAGGAGTCCAAAGTTTTGACTGATCGTATTACTGTTTATAGTGTGTCACATACACTGTGCCAAATTGGTGTGATTTTGATATAGTGCCATGTACAATATAACAGGATCCCTCTTCAAGAGGCACAAACCACCTCATTCCCCTTTTTTGTGTCTGGGAACTAATTGGGCCGTAAAGTTGACTCAAATGCTGAAGCTCAAATAGAATTAGCCCATTTCTGCCTCATTTGACAAAAGCAGAATAATCCCTCTCTTTTTGTCGTGCCGCTGGCTGTCCGTTGTGTGGCGAGCCTGGTTAAACAGCAGTGGGTAAACACGACGCAGGCGGCATCACAGCCTACACCTCCAACAGCATTTGGATGTTCAGTACACAGACAGCCGAGCTGCTCAGGTACAACGCTGCACCAAAGCAAACACTGATGTTTTCTTTGGACTTTATTTCTGATTATGTCTCTAAAAGTGGTTTCTCATGTGCGTTTTGAGGCATGAAGACACTGACTGATGAAATAGACACCCATAATCTGAAATTTAGTGATTAGTTGCTAATAAAAAGTATGTCATTTGAAAATATTTCATTGTGATTTAAATGTTTCGAAGAAAATTCAATGCGAAAATCTATCTATAACAAAGCCAAACAGGAAGTATACTGTTACTTTCTATTATGGTTATTACTTTAGCAGTATCACCCCTCGCCAAGGGGGTTATGTTTTTGCCACGTTTGTTTCTCTGTCTAACTATTAACAGGGTAACTCAAAAAGTCACAAACAGATTTTGATCAAATTTTCAGCATAGGTTGGAACCAATCAATAAGGGCCAATCGATTAAATTTTGGGAGTGGTCTGGGTCATCGTCTGGATCCAGGAAATTTTTGAATGATTCTTTATCATTGTGAGATAGAGCCAATTTCAGTATTTTTGCATGTAACTCTGTAAAGAATGTCCAGAATGCTTGTCAAAAGAATAGTGTATACTGTCACAATAGGTTCAAAAATATCTCAAAGTTTCATTTGGATCCTGGAAATATTCTGGATCCTATAATCCAGAACATTGAAATTTAAAGTTCTCATGGAATATTTGGTACTGTAAGGCAACAAATAATGGTACAGACCTGTAACTAACACCAAATTGTAGTCAAGACTCCGCTGCATCAGTTTAGTGCCAATGGATTTTTTGTATCTTCATTACATACGTAGCTAGATCCAGAGAAAACCACCATTATGGAAATACCAATTGTTGTGAATAACTATTGAACTAATAATGATGTGAATGTGATTCCAAATGCTATGGATATGTTTTCATGATCAAGGAGTCCAATAATGAAGATAAAATAAATGTAGGCCCATTATTATTATTATGTGCCGTTGCATGTGTGGGGCTAACCCCCATAGAGGACTGGGCCACTTGTAAGGTCCTAACACCTGGACAAACACACCTACAGTCCTGCCCTAGAGTCACATGGGAGGCTGCCTGCAGACAATCACTGGGACTGTACAGCGAAGCCAATGCAGAAGTAACGTAAAGTTGCAATACCGCTATTGGCCACTGGCCCTGACTCGCATAGAGATACATTGGGCTTCTCTCTGAAAATGCTGTATGAAGTGAATAAAATTTCGTCATGGGCTGTCATGGTTTCATACATTTTAGTTGGACCCTCTAATGACTGATCTGATGGTCCATCTTTAACTTTTTGCTGTTATTAAGATATTATGGCAAATAATCGACAAATCACTCCAGTGCAGGTATTTGATTGACAGGTTGCTATGGTAACTCGGCAGAGTCGGACTGAGTCAGACCTTCATAGGTTCTATTTAATCAATAGAGCATAGTTTTACCTGAGATATGCTCAACTGTAGTTGTGGGTAAGTGTTTACACTAACAACACCATAATATGATTTTGTAAATCCTTGGTGAAGTTTTACCATGTCAGTAAACTTATCCATAAGACGTACTGTGCACCTTTGGCATTGTCACCATTTGTCCACATATGGTTATATCCTATTTTTGACTCCAGGAAGTGACAACCTGATTGGCTTCAAAACAATCATTCAGAAACCAATGAGTGATGTCATGATGACTTTGTCCTCTAATGCTGCTTTTCCATTACACAGTTTTAGCTCTACGCACCTCTGCTCTACTCAAGTCTACTCGACATGGTTTCTGTCATTTTCCATTACATTTGAGTACCACCTCAACGTGCGCGGAGTTCTCATAAGGCTAACAGGCACTGTGGAACTTTAAAAACATGAAAACATGAGGGTATACTGTAACACAATGTGCGACTGTTTCAGCTGCAAACGCGATCGAATTCAGCACACACTGTGCCTTCCAACATGCATCTCTCGCTCTCTCTCTCTCTCTCTCTGTCACACATACAGGTCTACATTTACCTGGCCGTTTGTGTGGAAATGTTTAAACTTTTAGCCAAATCTTTACTGTTGCTTTCTTCTTGATTTTGCTCACTATTTTCTGTTACTGCTTGTTCACAAGATGCTTTTGGTGATGTCCCTCCACAGCCAATCAATGGTCTGCAGTCTGGTAACATCACATTTTCTACTTGATTCAGCTCGCTTAGAACCTTGGCTGAGTAGGTACTAAAAAATTACCTAGTACCAGGTACTATCACCTAATGGAAAACCCCAAAACCGAGCAAAGTTGAGTTGAGTTGAGCTGAGTAGGCAAAAGCTCCATAACACTTACCCCTGCACGGCACCAACCAGTTGTTACCACCAGTAGATTGCACCGTTCGGGCCAAACAGAGCTGTACATCCGGCAAATCCACTCTAGCCAGCTCTGTTAATAAATACAACCTTGTTCTTCAAAAATAAAGTTGCAAAACAGGTTAAAATCATCACAGGTCTGCCCAAGCCAGAGTCTTTAGCATCACTTGAGACATTGTGGAGTGACATCATGTATGCAGTTTCCTGGTTGTAGTCTTTATAATTACACATTTTCAGTTTTATATTGCCGTTGGTTTACAACAAATTGCTGCTTTCTTGACTTGTATAGTTAGGATCAGTGCATCTGTTGCTTGCCATACACTTTAACCAAGTTTTTTTTTTTTTTTTTTCCAAAGTTAGGTCGCATGGGGTCAAACTGGAAGGTGCTGGACTCCATGAACTTTCTATTTTCTTGTTGTGCTGAGGTGTCTTGTGTGTCTCTTGGACCCACTGAATGAACGCTGTCTGAACATTCATACTATCTGTCCCAAATGCTGCCTCTTCTTCTTTGTCCTCAGAGTACACTTTAAATTGCTTTTTGTTGATTTTTATGTTCCTTTCTTTTTACTTCAGCCTCAAATTCACTAGCAATTTGTACAAAGAATTAAATCATATGAATTCTACACATTCTCACTCTGTCTTGAGGGAACACTGTGAACACAGATGAGACCGGTGTGTTTGTGCACAGTGGACATCTTGACAATAAGCTGTCTAATTTGGGAGTGCTGGCTGGTGGGTTGGATGTGCTCGGACGTCTCTTGGTGACACTGAGTGGGAGCAGGTTGTACTGTGTGGTGGGGTATTTGTATGAAATACTGCATCCTAGAACATGAGGAGGAGGAGGAGAAATGGAAGAATGGAGGGATGGAGGAGGCAGCCCAAAGCTAGTAAATAAAGCTCGCCCATGTAATGAGCTGCAGGCTGGGCACTGACATCCTAAATTTGCTATTGATTGGACACATCAGCCTGGCCAGGATCCCTGCTGTCAAATCTATAGTCTTATGAAAAGGGAACAGTGATGAAGTGTTTTCATTAATTTTGTCCATAACAGCTGATTTTGTTCTCATTCCTTGGGTGTCCCACTTTAATAAAACGAGACAACTGTCAGGAAATAATATTTATCTGAATTAGATTGTCTGTGTGTAATGTTTCTGTAAATCTTTTATCAGTCTGTACAATGATCCTTCAGCTCCAGCTTCTCTAATATGGTTGAATAAATCAAACTCACACGTTCAGTACATGCCTTATCCTGCAGACAACGCATTACAACAGAAAAGCATCAGAGAGGCATTGTACCTTCCCAAACATTAATAACCTTTTCATTGACACGGTGACCGTTGCACCACCAGCTCTGTAGCCCTTGTGTGCTGTTTCGCACCATTAATCTTGTTCTGTTTACTCTGGTTAAAATCACTCACCCAGACACCTGTTGGGAGGGTGTAATGACAGCTTCCATGGAGAGATTTGTGTGGTCAGCTGAGGTGGATGATGGCCAGCTAATGTGATCACTATTATCCCATGAGATTTGCCTCCATTTTATACATCACACACATTCTGATCCTCCTGCTTTTTCATCTGGGAACGCTCTCTTCTCCCACATTTTTCTTTTGTCCTCATCAGCTACTCTCACTCTCAGAGGTTCAATCTAGTCATCTTGCCTGCTGTCCTCTCAGTCTTTTGACACTTTTCTAAGAGTACAGAAATTACACCTGATAGCCATGTGAAGATGTTCTCCTTTCACTTTTTTTTTCTTGCTCTCTCTTTCTCTCCAATTTGTCTTTATTTTATTGCTTTCCCCATTCTCATCCCGTAGATAGTTTTTTCAGAAAAAAACTCTAACCCATTTTCACTGTATCTCATTTTTCTAAGTCCTCAAGCAGCCTTTCCTTCCCTGGAGATCGTGTTTTCTGTGGAAGCAAAGTATACCTGTGCTTTGAATCACAACTAAGTAAAGTGTTCAAAATCCAATTTTGCTGTCTACCTGACACATATTCCAACACCACAACAGGAAACATCTGTTTTTCAAATACTCTGTTCAAAAGTCAGGCTGTGTTTGTCATCTTTTTGATGCTGGGCAGATAACACAGTAGATTTATTAGAGCATGCTCACTAAAATACTACTTAAAGATTTCTAAATCAGCAGAATAGAGTTCAGCAATATACCATAATTGACCTCATACAGTCACATGGACCAGATTAAGATTTATCGGTGCACTCTTTACTATTCTGTTGAGTACAATGAACCCTCTAGCACAGAGTGAAATGATAAGTTTTTTCTGTACCTGCCAGCAGAAGCTGGACTGATTCTTCCAGCAGGTCATTGCTGCACAGTGTAGCCAAATGGAAAACATGTATGACAGGGAGGCTTAAAATTATAGCTTTTTTATGCAAAAGTATCATACATGAAACATTGGTAAGACTTTTGAGATGGTTAAAGACAGTAAGAGACCAGAAGTTACTGTGCTGAAGTACTGAACTGCCAGAGGATTAAAAAAAAGTCATGGTCACCCAAAACTGAAAAAAAAGTATGTTTCTTGAATTGTGAAGCACCTAAAGATAATCTTGGATTATGACTGCTATACAAATGCAATTGATTTGAACTGAATAAAAATTTCAGAATTATACAAAAATACCTTAATAACTTAAAGCTGTTCTGCATCAGTAGAGGTGGATCAAGCCTTGGAAGTTGGTGCAACTAATTCCTGTAGGTGTCCCAGGTTTGTTTGATTTAATTAATTTTCTGTCAAAAAAAGCATTGTTGGAGCACATTGTGATACCATGACCTTGGGAGCATTATTTGAACAATATTGTACAGCAGAAAGCATAGGGTTACTATAAAAAAATGGCAAGAAAAAGCAACAAAAACAATAGAAGAGAGACCCATCATAACCCTTAAAATGTAGGTCTTTCCTAGAGAAATTGCAAAGAAAGTCAAGGTATTACTAATTCCTGGGGAAACTGGGGAAACTCTGACAGAAAGAGGTCTGACAGACCCAAAACCACCATCTTACTTTTTGGGTCTGCCAGACCTCTTCCTGTCAGAATATGAATCACCAGTATTTTGTTCTTTGGCAATAAAGATCATAAAAATGTAACACATTTCTGAAAAGGCCGAAAATGTGACTATTGGTGTGTAGGTAGTATGCTTTTATACACAAATGTGCTTGTTACACAAATTGAGAAAGCTATTTCCAGAATTTAATGACTTGTATGCTAGGTTGGACAGTAAGGAGGGAGAAAATTATTTATACAGGTTGGCACAGCAGAGAAATAGAGATGGGAAGGACGTGCAGCAAGTTAGGGTGATTA
>JAQQAE010015764.1:0-11952 GCA_029823295.1 Pseudamia nigra
TGGACCCACGCACATGCTTTTTTTGCTGTACTAGAATAAAGTGTAATTGCACATCCACTACAGTAGGTGGCAGTGGCGCTCTCATTGTCAGAGTGTGCGCAGGGAGGATTAGCTCCACGGTGTAGGGTTTATTTGCACCGAGCATGCGCACACACAGCACAGAGTGGGAGATATGAAGTGCAGTAAAAAAAAAACCCTCAAGACACACCATGGAAAAATATTTAACAGTGATGAAAACAAAGGCAGAGAGAGACGGAGATAATGAAAGTCTCCCAAAAGCTAAGATGAGGAAGAGGAAATATGACAACGCACATGTAGCGCTTGGCTTCACTGTGAACACGGTGGGAGACGAGAAAAGACCAGTGTATGTACTGTGTCTAAAAATGTTGGCAGTGGAAAAGCATGAAGCCAAATAAATTAAGGCATCGCTTAAAGACGTTACACCCCAGTCACGCTGATCAACCGCTGGAGTTTATTCAGCGAAAATGTGTTGAACATTGCCAACAATCATCCCGCTTTGTGATGCTACTTCAGTAAACCAGCGAGCACAGTTAGCATCATAAGGTGGCGTACCAAATAATGTAAAAATACCCACACCATAGCAGAGGAGCTGATACTGCCTGCAGCATTAGACATGGAAGTGCTGCAAGTAGGTTGATCTATATTTCTTTATTCTTTGTTTTCTTTATGTTAAGACGCATTTCTTTTTTGCACTACAAATTAATATGTTTGTTTCAATGTGCAGTAAAATATAACTCATGAGTTTAGCACTTTCATTTAATTTTTTTTAAAGTATGTCAAGTCTGACGTGTTTAATTAAAATGTTATTTATTGTCCAGCTACTCCTTGTTGCTCAGGTTTTTACTGATTAATTCGGTTTGGGTGGAGGGCATGCATTAATGATGACATCACAATGATGTCATGACTTTAATGAGCCTGATTGGTCGACCTCAAAACACACTTGAAACGCCCATTCGTAGTATAGATGTATCTAAAATAAAGAAAATCAAGATAAATTAAGAAAATCAAAATAATGATGAAAACAAGCAAATGATTTAAGAAATCAAAAATGAAATGAACAAATGGAATAAAAATAAACATGAATAATTAAGAAAATACAGAAAATTTTACAAAATAACAAAACAATCAATAAGAAATAATGAACAAAAATTGAAGATACAGTAATGAAGAAAAAATAACAATATATATACATAGCAATAACAATAGCAAATGAAAATGAACAAAATGAACCAAAATTTAATGAAAGGAAGAATAACAATGCACACAGATAATTACAAAAATGTACAAAATTAAGAAACATTTTTAAAGGACTAACAAAATAATTAAATGTCCAAAAATTAAATTAACAGCAACAATAAACTACATGGGAAAAACAATTAACCCAAATGAGTGCAACAATAAAGAAAATAATTAAGAAAATAAACAAAACACAATTTCCTCCTGGATCAATAAAGTATTCTGATTCTGATTCTGAAAAATGAAAATAACGAAGATAATAAAGAAAATGAGCAAAATGAGCAAAGATACTTAACAAAATAATACCCCACGATAAACAGCAAACATGTTCGTCGAAATTAAAATAAAAGTGACTCCAGTAAGTAGTCTGTGTCCTGAGCCGCAGGTTGGGAAATCCAGCCACGAGGAGAACTCTGCATTTTGTTATGCGAAGAAGGCAGAGATTTTCTCTGGGTGTGCCTTCTCTATTTCGCTCCACTCGGGGACTCAGCTGTAATTGCTTGTTTAAGGATAATAACAAGGGAAGACTCTCGGTGGAGAGTCTGCGCTGCAATCATCAGCCTCCAGGCGAGCGCCGCAACCACAGCGCGGCGCGATGAAGGTATGGAAGACAAGGGGGAGGCAAGGAACAGAAGAAGAGAGACACAGACTGGGTGATAATTAAGGGCTCATTTTTCCCGACCACTGAAGAGCATCTGCACAGCTCTCACCTGCTCAGAAGGGACGGGGGTCGGGGAGGCAGAGGAGGGGGTGATGCAAACACTCGAGCCAGCCTACTTCATTTTCTGCAAAGCTGGCCTACGCCGCCTCCACTTTTCCCCAATGAATCTCCGACAGTTGTATGCGCGAGTGTGTATGTTTAATGCGATTCAGGGATCGCAGCCAGCGCAGGCGGTTGAGCTCTGTCAAGGCACACGGAGGTAATTAAATTAGGGGCGGCACAGCGGAAACCTGGAAGCTGAACGAGGCATGGGGGATTTTAGTGTGATCCCAGGACTCATTGTTTCCCATCTCTTCAAAACACAGAGTGAGCTCGCTTTACCCTGCGGGCTCACTCTGTATCAGAGCAATGCGAGCAGAGATGACAAACCTTCATAAGTGCACATGATCGCCATTGCATTGAAATTCAAACTCGTAAGCCATATACATACAGCCAGAATAACAAATCCTTTCAGGTGCAGTACATTCTGTTTGCAAAGGCTCAGTGGAGCAGAGCTGAGGGATAAACCAGTGCTTATTGTGACATGATATATAGTTAATCAAGATAAGCATTTTTTAGATGTCTTTATAGTGGTAAGAACTATTATTTTTGGATCTTCTACATAGGTTTTGTATTTTTGCATCTCATGTTGTCCTCATCATTTTCATATTTTGTAATTTCTTTCCGAGGCAGACAGCATGTGCCAGACAATGTCATGTCATGACCGTTGCCAAACAAGACAGACTAAAAAAATTAAAATCAACAAGGCCCGTACCGTTATGGCAAAGGAGCTGGACCCACTGATGGTGGTGGCAGAGATGAATGTTGTCCAAGACAAGGATAATCGTGGATAATACCTCTCACCTCCTCTACAATGTGCTGGTCAGTCACAGTGAGAGAATAATACCATCCAAATGCACCACTGACCCGGTCAGGAAACCATTCCTACCTGTGGTTTAAGGGCCCATTTATACTCTAGTGCATTGTGTATCCAATGTTGTCAAACGTTGCTGGCATTTATACTCTAATGCGTACTTTACGTGGGTGTGGATGTACACAATTCATCTGCTAGCGGGCAGTGTCGAGTTCAGAGTGTCCTCTAGTGTGGAGTTACATTGGATTTATATCTGAACGTACTAAGCAAAAAATTGTTCGTCATGAGTCATTATGGTGTCAAACATTTTATTTTCACCCTCTAATAAGTGATCTGGTCCATCTTTAACTTTTTGCTCCGTTATTAAGATATTACAGCAAATAATCCAACAAATCACTGCCACACTGGGGTTTAATTGTCATGTTGCTACAGTAACTCATGTCATCAATGGAGTCGAACCGAGTCGGAACTTCATATCTTCTATTTATTCAATACGGACACAGTTTTACCTGAGATTTACTCTACTGCACTGTGTTTACACTAACAACACTATAATATGATTTTGTTTAACTGCTTGGTGAAGTTTTAGCGTGTCTGTAGGCTAGTGATTAGTTAGCTTCCCCTACGCTCCGCTGGTACTACCGCCACTCGTCCAAATATGGTTGCATCCTGTTTTTGGCTCCAAGGTGACACTAACATACAGTATGGCACAGTCTCTCCTCAAAAAGTTGAGCCATTTCTGTTAATCTTTTGGTGTGTATGTTAGATTCTGATCTTTTTCTTATTCTATTCTTCTGCCACATGAGCTGTACTCTGCTAGAGCGCCCCCACAATTTCCGGTGGCACTGCACCATTTTCTAGATTAAGGACAGATCCATAAGCCCCTCGAAAACGAAAACGTACCAGACTTGTCACGTAAAGCACACTGAGACCGGAGGGAACGCCCCCTCTGTATGAGTATGTGGACTTAGCGCAGAGTATAAATGGGCCTTAAGTGGACATTTACACACAACACTCTCAGTATCTGGACATTCATTACAAAGGTCAAACTGTTTTGCACATGTGTTACTTATGTTGATAATGTCTGTCCAGTACATGTTGTACACTGTTCTTATTTAATAGGCATCATTCTGTTTTAAGAGGGGAATTTCAATTAACTATGTATTTTTTCTATTTCAATTTCTACATTAATAAATAATCCGAGAGCCATCTTTGTAATATAATATTTTAGTTCTCCCTTCCCTGTAGCTTGTATTGTATACTGACATAGACCAGCTGCGACCAAACAGTTTCCTGTGGGATTAATAAAATATTTCCAATTCTGGTGATTCTAACCCTTTTTGCATCTTTGTTTTCTTCATTCCTCCAGCGTGTCCTGGACCTGCTCCAGGGCCTCCCTCAGTTGGAGCTAGTTTTTGGCAATCTGGGATTGGGCCACCAAGGACCCCGCCTTTGGCTGCCACCCAAACCACACAGCACCAGACCCTTATGACCCTTCCTGCTGGTGGTGGGCCCACATAAAGGCGTACTCATAAAGGTCTTCTGATTTCATTGCATCTTGTACAAATATTTGAAATAAAACAAAGTTTAAACCATTAAAATGATGAATTCACATTTACATTTAACATGACAATGATCATATTGAAATGCTTGCCCATGTGAGAGAAACTAACCTGAGTGTAGGACAGAAAAAGTAATACACATGCATTCAAACTGAATCTTGACAAGAAATAAATGTAAATGTAAAAACACAGTTGCACTCCATGTATTCATAAATGTCAGTTTCATTATGCGAGGTGCAAAATCTACAGAACATGACCTGACAGGCATTGATGCACTCCAAGTTGGAGAGGATGGCGACATATACATAATGGCAAACTTTAGCTGTGTTCAGTCTGGCCACTACATACTGCTGATATAGTGATTCACACCAAAAGAAGTAAAATGCATGTAGTAGATGAACACCATGAACGATATTCAGTATGTTAAAAACATCCAGATGTAAGCTGATCCAAATATTTCAATACTCTCCTGAGCTGCCTGCTACAAATACTGCATCCAGTAAAGCATTACAATCAGCCCATTTTCTTCTTCAATGGTCCAACATCAGGAACAGTCAATTAGCACACATGTAATTAGTGCATTATTGGCATCTTCTGCTGCAGTTTGGATCAGGGTTCACTATGCATTTTTCATCTCTGTAAATAAATAGCTGGGAAAATGGACCAGTTACTATGATGCAAAATATTTTATTTATGTTATTATTTACAGCAAAAATATCATGCTTTTGTAGTTTGAAACCTATAAACAATATCATATGCAAGTTAACACTAAGTACAGGCCGACGCCTCGACCTAGACATGAACAACCTCATTTATATCCAATGATTTCACAGCTTTTCAGTACAGCTTACATACATATGTAAACATGTGGGAACAGCTGGCACATAACTTTTTCCATACTGAGAAGGTTCATGGTCATGTAACTGTGTAGTACAGTGCATTAATGTTCACATACATCATATTATACTGTATAATGTGGTTGAAAATAGCAGCAGGGGTTTATACAGTATGTATTTAGTATGAAAGATGTCGTGGTTAATTTCAAACCCAGCCACTGTAATTAACTCTGAAAGAACCACAGGCGTAGGTACTGCTTGAACATTGCGAGGGACAAATGATTCAGAAAATGAGGGAAAATTCACAAAGTAATCAAGAAAATTAATGTAAAAATTAGCAAAATAATTTAGAATGTTACTAGAAATACACAGAATACTCAAGATCAATAAAAATGAAAAAAAAAATCAAGACCATGCAAAACAATAAACAAATTAACCATTAAAATGCAAAAAGATGAAGCCAACAACCAGAAAAAAATAAGGAAAAACAGACAAAATAATCAAGAAAATAAGTCAGCTTGAAAAAAATAATCACGAAAGTGAAAATGAATCAGGAAAGAATAAAACAAAAAAAGGGGCAAAAATAAGGCACAAGTGGAAGAAAAAATGAAAAAAATATTTGAGAAAAATTTACAAGAAAGTAAATAAGCAACAACAGTACCGTAATTTCCGGGTGATATGTTAGTCGCATGAGCCAAAACATGCATAATGAAGAAAGAAAAAAACATGTACTTTACACTGCTTTCTATTCTCCCATTCACGCACACATTCACACACCAGTGAACACTCACTGGGAGCAACTTGAGGTTCTTGCTGAAGGACATTTTGGCCTGTGGACACAAGAAACCGGGGATCGAAACACCAACCTCCCAAAAAGACTCATTGAGATTAAAAATGTGTCCTGGCCAAAACAGCAGCGACAGTACAAAGGGATGAACTACAGATGAACAGATATTTTGCTGGGTCACTGTGGTCTCATGTCTGTCCGTTTGTTTGAACACATCTTGCCCCTGGAGGGAATTTCTTGGTAAAGATCAAGGCTGTCAAAGCATCACAAGAAAATTTTTGCTGTAGCTGCAAATGAGTGTAATGCCTGAACAGACCAGAGCGATACTGACTAAGTTTACGAGTCTTGCTTGCCATAAAGATGATCAAAATTATTTGCCCTCTTATGATTTTTCAGATTTTCTTCTTGATTGTGGTTTAAAAGAGAATTTTAACAGAGCATTTCAAGGCGTGATGCGATAGTTTCATCTAGAAACAGTTTTCTTTCTTTGCAAACCAATACAGAATTATTTCAGAAAACAAAAATCACCAGGGTCAATATTACTGACCATAAGAACTGAGCGATGAGTCAAATGTGTGAACTGAAGCTATTTGATTTGAGGCATTACTTGTAAAAGCATCATGTCAAAAACAAAAGAATTTAGTTTAAATTTGAGAAGGATTGTTGCAAACTGTATCTACGGTACTGTTGAATTTGACAACTTCAAAAGGCATAGATGTTGTATAATCCTACAGATGTTATAAAAAGATCCACACATCAAGAAATAATGAAGATACAGTCTCACATAAATACTGCGAGGAGCTAAGGAGCTAGTGTCCTATTATTAGTGGTGAGACTTAAAGCATGGCAGTTGGTAGAGACATGATCTTAATTATACATACATGTGAGATTTCATTGTTTACTAGCCTTAGGCTGCTTTCACACTTGTTAGTCCAGCACAGTGGTTCGATTGGACCCACAAGTTGTTACAATGTTGCAATTCTCAACTAGTTCGGTCCACATTCACACCAGCATTTTTACAAACGAACCAACCGCTATGAATGTTGTTTATCAAACCCACTCATGTGATGGCGCTGTTTACAAAATACTGTGTTTTGGGTGGCGTAAGTGAGAGCTGATTGGCACAGCATTTGTAGAGGGAAAAATCCAGCAGACGAAAATATCGGATTTATGCTTTATTTCGGAATAATGAATGGTACTATTTTACTTGTTTTTGTGGCGATTTATTATTATCATCATTTGTTTGTGCAAAAAGCACAAATATTGCTGTTGTTCCAGCATGGAAATCGTATTTGGGTCGAAAACACTACGCTTCTTTTTTGCATGGAGAAGATGTTTCAAAAGACTCTGATGTAGAGAAGTTTACTAACTTCTTGAAATGTATGATACAGCTTTCTACGGAAGCCTCCGTAGACCAAAAAGTGCTACATTACAGACAGCTGGACCGAATCGAGTTTGGTCAGCATTCTCACCATCAGCAAACCGCACCGGAGTTTGGATGGAGGTGTACTGAACCGTATCGAGACGACCTCAAAAAAGTGGTCTCGGTACGGTTCTTTAGTCTGGACCAAATCAAACTGGTCCACTTTCACACCAGCCCAAGCGAACCAAACTTGCAGGTGTTCTGGACTCCGGTCCGCTTCAAGCGGACTAAATGCCCTACGTGTGAAAGCACCCGTAGAGACTTTAAATGTGTACCCATCCCCTGTTGATGAACTTGCTTGTTTGTTTGCTTTGCGCGTCTAAGTCACGTCACGTGACTCACGTGACTCACGTGACGGCGCAACATCTAAACACAAGAGAGGGAGGAGGAGCAAAGTGTGTCGCTCTGCGCTGACACAGGAGCAGCGAGTCCGGTGACCTGGCTGTTTGCTCTTTGCCGAAACTGCAGCATTGCAAACAAGAGCAGAACTAAAAGTAAAGAATCAATCTCACCAGGCTAGTATCAATCCAATACTGATACTGACTTGGTATTGATACGATCAATATTTGGATCGATCCGGCTATCAGTAATGAAAATTGCACAAAAAAAAAAAATCCGTGAAACAGTGAGGCCGCGGAAGGTGAACTGCTATATAGCAAGGGACCACTGTACACTGAACTCAAAAATACACCAATCAAAATTTGACTCTTTTTTTCACATCTGATGCCATATCTAAGTCTACTTAAATTTAATTAAAGCTAGACAAAGCTTGCTTTAGCAAACGGCACAGAGTTTGTGTCATGAAACTAATGGGACCATGTGAAGGTCCAACACAGATGGGCTTGAGTTTCTACGGTACCACTGAGGGTTAGGGGTGTATTCTGACGTGACAGCTGGTGTTGGAACCGTGCCCTCACTTTAACAATGAACCAGGCTGCAACATAGAGAAAAAGCATTAAGTCTAAGACAGATTTACAACTCTTCTTTGACACTAAGTTGGCTGGATTTCAGCATTTTAACATGTCCAAGGGAAAGAGGAAAAAACAAGGAAGAAAAGAAATATAGCAACCGCAGGTAGAGGAAAATGAAACGGTGGGGGGGGGTTGTAAAAAGCCTTCATTTCCAAAGGCTGGGGTCTTATCCCCGGGGTACGTCCTGGGAGATTTTAGGAATTTGAATTTTCAAAAATGTGAATAAGTAAATAAATGTCAAGCAGCTACGTGGAAAAGGACTAGATATAAGTACATTCTAAGGTGGCAAAACACAAGCCTCATTTTAAGGTGATTGTAAAAGGTGGCAAAAGTAGATATGTTTAGTGCAGTAAAAATGAAATGCGACATTCACTTCCCTGCTTGAATTGCCACCTTATCATGATGTCTGCCTGAGTTATCCTAGGAGCTATGTTGTCGGGGGCAATTCGAACCTGGTAGGGTTTCTTGAGGCAAATTGGTCCTAGGTGACAGGTCAGACGAAGAGCGATGCAGAAGGCCCTTATGACTATGCCTTCCCGTGGGCCCCCCAACTGCAGGAGGGGTTGTCGGGACTGGTGCTGTGTGGTTTGGGTGGCAGCTGAAGGCAGGGGCCTGGCTGGTCCAATCCCCTGTTGCAAAAACTAGCTCCAACTGGGAGGGGGCCCTGGGGCAGACCCAGGACATACTGGAGGGACTGTGTTTCTTGGCTGGCCTGGGAACACCTAGGGGACCTCCCCAGAGGAGTTGGAGGAGGGGGCTGGGGAGAGGGAATTTTGGGCTTCTCTGCTTAGGCTGCTTCCACTGCAACCCTGACCAAGATAAGAGGAAGATGATGGATGGATATTCACCCACTGATTCACTATGGGGATGGGGACTATGGGGCTTTTCCATGCTTTGTCAGTTTACACTGAAACTGGTCTTGTTGTCATGAAGGCACACAATGATACATTAAAACAAAAGGGACAAGAAAATAAATGAGAGATGCTGGTGTTCAGATGTAATTCTGTGATCTCCGAAATGTAAATAGCAAGTAACATGTTGAAAAAGAAACTGACAGTACAGAAGATGGACCACAAGCCACCGAGTGGCGTAAAAAGACCAAGTTAACAGAGTGTTTTCATACTGTTAAAACTAAACTAACCTATGTCCTGCCATCCTCATGTATACATGGATGTTGTGCTTCCCCATACTGGACATTTAATTACCTCCACCAAGGAGGTTATGCTTTTGTTGGCAATAGTTTATCTGTTTACATTTGGATTCAATTTTCAGAAGGTCAGAAATGTCACAAGGACCAATCACTTAGATTGTTGTGGTGATCTGGATCAACATCTGGATCCAGAAGATTTTTAAAAGATTCTTCACATTTCAAATAACATCCTGAAAATGTTGCAGAAAACAATACAGTAGATAACACCATAACAGATTCGATCAAACCACAAAGTTTGACCCAGATATGGGTAATATTCTGGACATAGTGATCCAGAATGCTTACACTTACAGGAATTGAGGAAAAATATCTACTGTTATGTAGTAAGTTAAGCTATAGACATAAACCTGACACCAAGTTGTAGTCAAAGTCTGCTGGTTCAGTAATGTGTCCACTGATTTGACACATCTTCAACATTTACTGTAAAGAGCTAGGCCCAGAAGAAAGCCACCATTATGGAAACATTATTTTTCACGAGTAACTGATGAACTAATAATGATGTGTATGTGTCCAAATGCTAATGGTGAGTTTTGTGGTCCAGGAATTCAATAATGAGGGTCACTTGTTTCATTGTTGTATTCCAACAAACATTTGAAGACAAACTGCGCTGCCTTGCAGAGGGCTGCACTCTCTGAGTGCTTTCATAAACAGGTGTACATCTGAAGAACTGAAGAAGCTCCCTTCAGTTCTTGAAGAACGTCCCTGGTTAGGTAGTGAAACATCTTCAAACCAAATGTCCAGTCCAGTAGACAGAAGGGAAACCACACGCCTTTCTCAATGTATCATGTAACTTTCATGTTATTCAGAGTGTTTCAAAAAGATGGACCCAAGTGTCTTTGTTCACGTCAGTCACCGCTGCTGTGATTCTGTTTTTGAGCTCATCCAGATTAGTCTCTAATGGTGACACAAAAACACAGTCTTCGATGTATCCCCACAAGAAAAAGTCATAGGGTGTAATGTCCGGGGATCTTGGAGGACAAGAGTATAGCACCAAGTCATTGGGTCCAGTGTGACCAATCAGGAGCAGCACCTAGTGGTAGTTTTTTTTTAATTCTATGCCCCGCCCTTTCATGTGGTAATCGTTTCATTCACGGGCGATTCATGGTTGCAGAGATATAGTGATTTTAAATTGGATTCATCTTTGGAAAACATCCTGTACTGTGATACTGATCCTTTTGTTCCCTGGCCTGGAAGTTTGAACTTAAACTCTATAATCAAACGTGTTCAGAGTGTTAATTTTATTTTTTTCTATGACAGTGACTTTCAGCCTATAGTATGTTGTAGCAGCCCAGAGAGACAGAGAGAGAGAGAGAGAAAGCAAACAACTTGGCTTAGCCATAGAATCTCTGCCTTAATGAAGATAACTGCCATGCCAGTCATATTCTAAGTGGTTGTTTTGAGCCTTTTCAAGGCAGAGAAGGACCATTGTGTCTGTATCAGTTTAAGGCCAACAAGCAGAGTGGTTATCTTCAGAATTTATCTCACCATTATATACACTATTATCACTCCAAGTAGCTTTAACTCAATGTCCACTTTTGAGAAATGCTACGGCTTAGATATAGCATCCTCTGATTTTTGCATCAGAGCAAGAAACAAAAACAGAGTGCTGAAGTGCACTTGATTTTCTTGACTTTTTTAGCTGACACACTGTCCTTGCACTTGATTCTCTCTGTTGAATTACAGCAGAGCAGCATAAACCTGAGTTATCATCTGCATGTTTGTCAAGTTTAGCAAGACTAAATATTGTACACATGCGTGAAATACATTACCTATCCTACGGAAGGTGAGGATATCTAATAAAAGGCTCTACTGACATTACAAAGGTGACATACAGAGAAACAGCCAAAAGCCTGTGCCTCCGTTGAGGCTCAGTTTATGTAGGACTTTGCAGGTTGAGGTGAGGCAGAGCTCATCACTGCCTCACCTCGCATCTTTGTGTTAGAAGTGGAAATAGGCAAATCCAGTAATTCAACAAGAAAAGATATTGGGATTATAAAGAAATAACATTCTAACACAGACTGGTGGGCAAATATTAGCATTTGTGTTTTGTTTTATTTTTTTCATGAATTGCAAGAGAAGCAAAGCATCACCTGTTTCCCCAGATCACATGATACAGATCAGGAACATGGTGTGAAAGATGTGGCCAGTTTATCATTTCCTTCATCAGTTACACTGTAACAGTGTAACTGATGAAGGGGTGTCAAACTCGTGCCACAAAGGGCCGAGACCCCGCAGGTTTTCTCTCCAACCAGTCACTGAAGCAGGTGATTTCACTGATCAGCAGTCCTTCAAATTGAGGGGAGGAGCTAATCAGTGAAATCACCAGCTTTAG
>JAQQAE010015765.1:0-11952 GCA_029823295.1 Pseudamia nigra
GAGGATAGGGTGAGATGGAGGCAGATGATTCGCTGTGGCGACCCCTGAAGGGAACAGCCGAAAGGAAAAGAAGAGGAGGAAGGATTCTGACAATAATCTTGAAGGCAGTACTTAGCCTTTATTTCAATTGTTGTTCTTTTGATAATATTTAGACTAACCTGAAAGCCACTACTCATCCTTCTTGAATTTGCCATTGATGTAGGGAACATAGTCCAAAATGACCCTCCAGTCTGTGAAGTGAACCAGCGCTACACCTCCAACTGTGCCCCAGACAGCTAATGTCGGGATCCTGTGAAGGAGAAAACATTGCAGCATAACATTTTAGTCAGTGACAATACTTAAGAGACATAAATGGCAGACTCTTCTGCACAACAACAACTATGTTTGTGGTGCAGAACCATTCAAGTCAAATACTTTCATGTGTTTTGGAGGAATCAGCATGAACGTGCAATGTTTCTTCTTAAGCTTCATATAACACTGCCGAGTACGCAAAACTTTCTAGATAAATCACACTATTTCAGGTTGATCTCACTTTCGTTACATTGCTCCCAAACAAACCAAACTTGGACAAAACGGGAACAAGCCACGCACAGTACTTTGTTTTTTTGCCGACTAATAGAGGGTAAGGACTGACATGTCCATGTGCTACAGGACTCTAACCCTAACCCTAACCCTAACCCTAACCCTAACCCTGCTCCCCGTGTTCCTTCTGTACAAACAGGTGACCTCAGATGCTAAGCTACCGTCAGCTAAGGACACACCGACATCATGTTCGCTAAATGTCAAACACTTTCCGTTCTTAAACACCACCGGGACAACAGAATCTACTAAAAATTTTACCATGATTTGGCGATGGCCACATACTTCGGACCGACCACTTTATTGATCATTTTGGCAAAGTTATGTCCACTGGACGCCAAACGCAATGCTGCTAGGACGCTACAGACTGAAAGAAATTTCCGGTTTCCGCCTGCGCAAGCGCACTGAATGTTTCCGGTTGTTAGAACAATAAATCCCAAATAACAACACAGATACTTCTGTTGTAATTATTAAAAGAGAAAAAAAAATTTTCAAAAACCTATATTATGCACAGTTCTTAAAAACGTCCAATCAAATTACTACAGCTCAGAAAAAAAATCGGTTAATTTAGATTCTGACTTTAGAAAAAAGTATTTTACAAAATTTAGAAAAACTTATTGTTTCTAGAATGTTGAAACATCAAATGTGTAATACTAGAGCTAAATTTGTGCATCATTGTAGAAACAACATATTTGCCACTGTGAAGGAATAACATGTTAGTCAAAAGTGATAGTACATGTATCTTCAAGAAAACAGACTTTTTTATCATTGCATTGAGCCACTGTCATTGTGTCTCACATTATTTCGAGGTACTAAGTCAATATTTTGACTTACAGGATCTTTTTCCATTGAATTGCTTAAGATGCACTTGTATGTAATGTAAGTTGGGGGCAATAGTGTTCTTTTTATTTGTGAATTTCTAAAAAAAAAAAAAAAACCTTGAATAAACAGTGGAGTGTTATTAAAAATGGCACATTTATTGCTACATTACTGTTATATACACAACAGTTCTCAATATCTACTTTATATATAAAAAAATAAGAAACTGGAGGCACTTTGAGGACGTAGCCATAGTTGTTGTCCTCAAACATGAGCGAAGACACAGATCTGCAGCAGGTCATCATTTATGAATGATAGAAGGGGCTGAGTTTGTTAACATCAGATGCATGTTTAGATACTTAGATGCTGTTGACATTTCCACTGTGTTAAGAAATACAGTTCTTCAGTGATCATTTATCATATCATAAGAAGACCATGTTTTTAGGTAAAGGTAATGTAATGTTTGGATGAGAACTGGTGACAGAGTAACAGGCAGGAAAAGAGCCAAATACTTACATACCAGTATCAGATTACAATAATAAAGCTGGTAAGGGCATCTCATACAGCTGTACATACATATCAATGCACATGCCAGTCCAGGACATAATTACATAAAAAAATCAGTACATGCCTATGAGAAAATTTAAGTAACGATTTTTTAGCATCATACTCAAAGAAGCCATTAGTCAACATCAACATCTAATGACATACAAGACTGAAGGAGCCAGCATCCATCGCTGCATTTTGTCATTAGCATGTTTGTAGACACGGTCAGATGTTAATGGAGTACATTGTTTTTAAACATCTGTATTATAAAAAGGTACAACCTACAAATCCACAAGTGCAACATTATCCACCATGTCGTAGAGAAGTATGCAGGCACTAGTGAGTAACCATTATCAAAACCTCCAAAGTCAGGAAAACGACTAAGGCCACCCTTTTTGATTCATTTTATGCTTCATATCATCGTGAAACTGTGAATTATGTTGCAGATTGTACATACTGCCCTAGCTGTCCCCTCCTCAAAGCAATCAAGCCATTCAGAGAGGCAGGAGGAGGACAAGGTGGGGCAGTCAAGAAAATAATTATTGTTCCCTTCTATACAGAATGGTGGGTTGAAAACACCAAAATATTCCAATTACAACAGGCCCGACAGGTTTGTGATCAAAGTAAAAATAAGAGCATCACAATATGTGTGTATTTTGTCATTTTTACCGTCTAAGCACCTGCCACCAAAGAAATTCTCTCACTTTGTTCCTGGAGTCTAAACCGAGGGCTCACTTACAACAGCTTGAAAAAGTATTAAACCCAACACTTTTTCACTATTAAAAATCTAACTCACTGACATTTGATGAATATTTGATTATCACCATCTGATCATTTCATTTTTGATGAAAGAAAATGAATTTACAAATTGAAGAGTGATAAAAGTGAATACTACAAAATGTGACAAAGTGTTGCCGGCTGAATACTTTTACAAAATCCTGTATGTAAACAAAAAGAAAGAGCATTCCAAACGGAAAAAAAAAAAATCATACAACTATCTTACAAAGTTAAAAAATAAAATAAAAAACAGCAAATCAATTCTACAAAAGGAAGATCATTACAACAGGCTTTGCAATTGTTCAAAAAGGAAAAACAAAACACCAAAAATATCAATACAATAACAACCAAAACAACTCACTAAATGGCAACCAAGTAAATTCTCCAAAAGGTAGCACTAACACTCATGATCCCTTTCAATACGGTACTCAGTAATTTTTGCCTTCGGCTTGTAGCAAAGTGATATTTACCACAAAACAAACTGTTCTGAGCGTGGCATGAAGTAAGTCTGTCACTGTAACAAAGTCTTTAGGTATGATTTGACAGAGGCAGTTTGACGTGACACAGAATCCAAGCGTTCATACACGGTTGAGGGTGACGCTGATGTAATGATGGTGGAGAATACGAGCAGTGACGTTGACGTCTGTACTGGAGTCCAATGAAAGCCTCACAGAGGGGTAGCTTGGATATCCATTTGCACTTGTGCTTCAACATCAGTGTGGATCCTGTGTCTGTAATGAGTCTTTGCTCAGGGTCGTGTCTGTTGCGGGTCTCTCTATCCAGCGGTCTCTCCGTTCCACTTGCATGGCAGTGACAATGACAGATGTACAGGACGTTTAGAGATAAGACTCTGACATCCACAGTTGCAAAGAAAAAAAGTTAATGTGGCATCTTTTTTAGCCAATGCAAGAAAATGTAAAAATTCTGCCAGAATTACCAACATACCAACAAGAGGAGTCAACTCTCTGTTTGCCCTGTCAGTCTCTCTGTAATTCAGTCATTGTATGGAGGGATAATAGCGATGGTCATCTGTATCAAACACTATGCATTCTGCCTGTTTCAGGCACATATTGAATCAAATATTGTGTATAACCTCAATGTCCCTCATTGTTTGTGGCAAACATAAATTCTCCTTTTCTAATGGGAATGCCAATTAATTATCCAACGATGCGCATCTTAACTTTGCTCACATGAGCCATTGATCCAAGTTACATTTGATCCAAACTGTCACTCCCAACATGTAAAGCAACTTCCTAGAAATGTCTTACAAAAACATCAAGTGTCCTTATGTTTTATTTCCACGTCTCCGCATGTCAGAGTCCCCAGTTTAAGGTACGGTCATGTTTACAATAATGTTTTTCTCTTTTTGCATGTGTGCTTGTTACACTTGTGTTCATCATCAGGAATGTGGCCAGTTGCTTCGTCAGTAATGAAGTGTGTGTGCGCTTTCCAAAAGTTGATTTACACACACTGAGATGCATGACAATAATGGATTAAGGCCACGTGTTCTAAGGGCTGTACAATCAACAGGAACTGAAAGAGAGAGATAAAAGACAATAAATTATTCTCCACACAACATTCACAAAATAATGTTAAAATGTCTCAGATATATAAGATTGTGCGCTTTTCAAATTTACATTCACGAGCTTCACATCATGCAAGCAGCAACACAGTAACATTGCAGCCACACAGACACTGAACATGTTGCCAGTGTAAAAATAATTTACTGTACCATGCCAAATTTTCAAATTCAACCAACCATACAATTTTAAATACATAAGTTCTGAAATTTATTAGGCTCATGCTCTACTCTTTCATGAAGTTTCATTAAAATAGTAGGGTTGTTAAGGTGTTATGCTGCTGACAGTGACAGACTGCAACTAATGCAGGTAATCACACATCTTTCCTTGGCAGAGGCAATGATGTGTTGCAATTTATTTTCACTTGAATGTGTTTGCACAAAAACAAAGTCCAATGACATGGAGGACAACATATCAAGCCAGAGGAGGTCCCAGTGCATTTTAAGAAAATGTATAACTTGCTTGATTTTGTAGTAAAACAAGTTAAATTAAAAGAATATTTCAAAAATGTTTAACCAAAAAAACAAAACAGACAAACATGTCATCGGCTAGTAACACCTAAAAAACTGAAAATGGGAAAGAGCTAAGAAAACTGAAATTGGTACCTATCCAAGGTGAAGACTTGTTAGACCCACCTGAGAATTACATATGGCTCACTGGGTTGTGTCCATCACCTCCTAGACCAGGGTGACCCCCACCACGCTGCATCTGAGGGTCCACGCCAGACACCTTCTCCTCTTCTCTCCTCTTGAGGCAGGCAGCTTTGGGGTTCAAATTACGCTCTTGGAAAGAAAAGGCAGTTAGAGATTAAAAACACAAAGACAGATGCTTATCTGAAGACATTCTAATAAAGTCTTAAAAGAATAATTTTAACATGCAAAACTCAGAATAGGACAGGGAGTGTAAGAAAAACTGGGAAAATAATAGAGGATGAATAGTAGGGTTTGCAGGGCTTGGCAGAAAAGCAGGGATGTAGTTCCTTACATACTCTTTCTTCTCCCTCCTTTATTTAATGAACGCAAAGAGCAAAGAGAAAGCCTGAGTGAATGTAACAAGTCAAACACTTGAGAAGAGAATCCTCTGGGAAGATGAATAGTAGAGTCAGTCTAGCCGCAATAAAAGAGAGAGCTGTTTGTTCTGGTGGATCGGACAGTCAGGAGAGCTGTCCTGTATTGGCTGAACCTACCTCGCACCTGCTTCTCCAGGCCCAGTATGACCTGAACAGCCTGCTGCAGGATGATGAGTTTGGTCTGGGCCTTGTCACTCTGTAGGTGGACCTGACACATCCTGCCCAGCTCTCTGAAGGCTTCGTTAATGTCACGCACACGCACCCGCTCTCTAGCATTGTTAGCTAGGCGGCGCTCACGCTCCCTTTGCTCCTTCTCCTCGGCAGTCAGGTTCTCATCAGTCACTGAGACAATACTGCAGCCAGGAGAAGGGAAGTTGGAGGGACTGGTCAAAAAACCAAAATGTCAGTCAATACACCCATGGTTGCTTAAAAACTAATGAGACCTGATGAGGAATGATTTTAGTCCTCCGCATCATTTCATGTTTCTGGGAAATGTTTTATCTTTACAGTGTGTTACAGAATGAGTCCAACATCAACAACTGAGGAAAAATGAAGGAAGATTCCAGTGGAGTGAGCTGTTTTGCCGGAAAGTGAGCGGGCCGTCTGAAGATGTTGAAACTGAAGACGTTTCCTTAATCTACACAATGTTTGGAATAATTTGGAATCTTTTGTAAAAAAAATAAAATTAAAAAAAAAAAATAATAAGAGATATGGCATGATGGCTTGTTGTTGGCAAGCATTTTAGTAAGCTGAGCTTGAAATGTGGATATGTAATCAAGCTCTACAATGAATGAGATTAAGCCAAGATCACAATTCACTGGTGTAATAGTCTGTCCAACTAACCAAGAAAGAATTTTTTTGGTCACTGGGGTCCAAAGGGGAAGTTGAGGGGATTTGATGATTGTCCAACAGACTGAGTGAAGGTATGAGGAGGGAGAGAGAAAATGAGAAAGGAAGCAACACCCGCTGCCAAGTTCAGTGCAAAGAAAGGGCCACAAGATAAAGACATTATGTGAAATACATCAGCAATATGAGATGTATTTATCTGAACGTAAGGAAGAGAAGATCACTGTTTCCATCTGTGAAAGGAAAATAAAAGCAAATGGAACTGAAACAGGCAGCAAAACGAAATGATTAATGTCTAAAAGGCTGGGACATGCAGCACAAAGTTACAGTGAGGTTAGTGCACCTGACAACAGACAGTCCAGCTTTCATGCTAATGTGTGTCCTGCACTAAACTGACTGGAACATCAGATGCAAGGCTTGGTGAAAAGGATGCTGCTACGGAGACAGCTAAAAGGGTTTAAAAGACATGGAGATAAACTTGAAGGAAAAGACATGACCATCTCTTTTTATGAAGCTTAAATTATGCATTTGAACTTCATAGTTAAAGAAATGAGTGAGCCAAAAGTATTAAGAGCAAATGAAAAGATGTGTTAATCCAAGTCAGACAGAGACACATTAGCATTTTCATGTTAAGGACGAGGCAACACATAATGAGTGTCATGTGTTACAAGAGGCTCAAATCCTTCTAAGATAAAGCAGAGAATGGGCAAGAACAATAACACAGCTTCATTTCTGCATTGCATGTCTTCTCTTTGTGATCATGTCTAGCATCAATAGATCTTTAGGTTTTAAGCAGAAATACTTTAACTAGAGCAAAGTTAATTGTCAGGATTATACATCTCATCTGTATAGATTCAGGTTTCAACAAAAGGACATGCCAGAGGCTGTGAAGTGAAGCTGTGCAGATGTTTTAGTTAAAAGGCTTTTCCCCTCTTCCTTTCTCCCTGGATACCCACTGACCTCGAACTTGCTGCTCCAGGTTGAGAATAACGCTAACAGCCTGTTGTAGTATGATCAATTTTGTCTGTGGTTTCTCATAGCTCAGATGGAGCTGACACATGCGTCCAAGCTCCTTTAAAGCCTCGTTGATGTCCCGCACCCGGAGCCGTTCACGTGTGTTGTTTGCCATCCTCCGCTCTTTTTCACGCTCAGCCTTAATCTCCACCGGTAGATCTTCATCATCATCATCCTCAACATCCAGACTACCGCAGGACCAATGGCCAATAAAAGTGGGAAGGAAACAGTATGGGTATAGTACAACTTTGGAAAAAAGGCTTAAAATAAACAAAAGAACTTAACTCTGACAAAAAATGTGCATTATAATAAGCTGGAGGCCAATTACAGTTTGATTTTTCAACCAGATAATATCAGGAATAATGAAGTTCCAGAAATTATATCAACAACTTCTCTATTCTCTGCATTTTAATAAATTCACCATGCATTAAAAACAAATATATAGTATGTGAAAAGGCACCTTGTTCGAAGGTGGGCTTTCATATCCTTTTTCTCATCATCTGACTTATCAGCAATAGAGCAGTTCTCATCATCCTCCTTCTTCTCTTGTTTGATGCCAGTGCCAACAGAACGATTTAAGTTACCGGCCAAACCTGCACAAGGAGTTCAAAGATACTGAATTGAGAACAATGACACTTTAGACATACAGAACTAAACATACTACTCAGGAGTTGTATTGTAGCTTCAGCATGACTCAGAACAGGCAGACTCTCACTGGTAAAGCCTTCAGGTTGAGCGCCTGGCTGGACAGATGCAGGACCAAGGTGGCTGTTCAACAGTCCTCCACTAGAGGGCAGACCAACAGAGTCCTCATGGTGACTGGTAACCTTCCAAGGCAACAATGAAGCATTTTAAGTGTAGAAAAGTTAGTAACAGTGATAATACAACTACCATTGTAAATTTATCTTACAAGGCCAGGCAGACGACCAGCAAGTCCTATTGCTGCACTGTTGAAAGCCTGTGGGATCCCGAGCCCAGATGCAATCAGACTGTGTATTTCAGGGAGTCCTGGACCTCCTTGTCCACTGGCATGGCGTTGGAGAACATTGATGGCTTCTTCCAGACGGTCCTCCAGTTTACTTTGCTATACATATGGAAAAATAATGTGAATGCTGGTGGTGATGTAATTTTACATATAGAGACATTTTAAGCATTTCAAGTAGAAGACAGAAGCTGGTTAACTGACCATCGACTGAACGCCTTCGAAATTAGGGGAAGGTGTGGCTTGACCAGAGGACCGAGTCCACTGGGATGCAGAGCCTGGATGATGGTAAAGAAAGAGATAATTACAAGGATGATGATGATAGACTGTCCGACATCAAAACATGTGGCAAACAGAAACAAACATGGTGAAACTGTGCAAATTTACCTAAGCTAAGATAATTACGTTTGGGTTTGTCATAGACGTAAATGAAGCTTTACACTATTTAAAAACACATTTCTTATACATTTTTTAACCTCTTAAACCCCGGTGCCCCCAGATACAGGGGCTATTGCACCACAACAAAAATTATAAAACAAAAGGCATAAAACATTGCACTAATCACATAAAGTAGAATCATACAGCATATCAAATTAAACAGGAGAAACTCTGTTACAAACACATATAAGTGATACTTACACACATCAGACCCAACACCAACATGTCAAATATCACAATTCCAAAAAAGAGGCTGGGGCTTAAAATGCAGTAATTTAGAGTCAGTAATGAAAGTGAGTGATGAGGTCAGTCCTGAAACATGTGTAGAGACAAATAGGGAAGTGACCCCTCCCTGTTTTTATTTTTTAGTCTGTTTTCCTTCCTTTCTCCTAAGTCAAATCAACATGTTGTGTGTTTTAAAGACCAAGTGTAAGCTAAGATGTGGATGAGTGAGAGAATCGCATCTAGTTACTCTTATTGTACAAGAAGTTTAACCATTTTCGCCTTTATCTTCAACTGAGCAGAAATAAGCTAAGAATACATTTTCAAATCTTAAAACAATTTCTGCAATAAGGCCTGACCCATCTTTGAACATAACATTGTAAAGAATGACACCGTTTGTCCAGCGCCATGACAGGAAAAGGCAGGGCTGAACTCACTGAAAGGGTGAAAAAAAGGAACACAAGTGGGCTGGTTACATTTTTCAAGCTCATCAAATTTTTTAAGGGCAGTCCTAAACTGTGCTTTGTTCATCCAGACTTAGATACTGCAGGAGGAGCATTTTGCATGTGTCAATTATTTGGGCAACAGACTAGGTTTTATTTTTTTTAAAAAGACCGGTAATAAGATTACCATATCACAAATATGAAGACTGTCATTGAAAAAGTAATGGCAAAGAATGCAAGTCATCCCTGTTATGCAATTTAATGTTTCACTGTCAAGACACAATTTATGATACATGAGAAAGTAGGGATACAGAGTCACACATTTTAACTCATCATTTTACTTCCACATAGTCCCAATAGATGGAGCTACACGGATACTATGAGCTGCTCTTCAGTTAGAATGAAAACAATACATTCTGAAAAGCTTCATCATTACGGCACCCTAATAACAGGAGACTCAGAGTTGAAAAAACAATATAAAAGGCCAAATGACCTTGAGGCCTCGGGAAAAAATGACTGCAGTTATTCTCTCACCTGATACAGCCTGAGGAGAGCCAGAGGGAGTAGACGGTGAAGGAGGGAAGGCATTACTGTTTGAGTCGGAAGGATAAATCTGTACATAGAGGATTGTGTACTTAATTTCATGAAACACAATCTATTTTTACATTCATAAGATAAAAGGAGCACTGCTCCAGAGAAAATTCAAAGCTTTTTAGAATACTAATTACAACACAGATGCTTTTATTACTTACAGAAGCCAGTGCCTTTCCAATTTCATCACCTGAACTTCCAGGAACTGCTCCCCTATTAGCTGAGGGAGGAAAACAGCATTTAAATCAGAAACTTCATTTAATGCCTACATGCAGTACAGTGTGAAGACATACAAAAGAGACTTCATGGTTTTACCCATAATGGTGTCAGAGCCAGCAAGAGGGGGTGTGTGGCTGGGGACTCCAAAGCTGCTGGAGCCAGAGTGGAAGCCAGCAGGATGAGCTCCGTTCACCTCACTGCCATGCAGGGGGTAGTTTTGGGGAGAAAGGGGCAGTGGCTGTCGTTTCTTGAAAGTAAAGATACCGAACTATTTAAATTCACCTCCATACACAAGCCCTGAGAGACGCATCAGTCAGACAGTGTGAAATATGTCAATGAGTAGTCACAAAAAAAGAAAATGTGAAAGCAGATCTCACCACTCTGTCCTGGGGGTTGATGGCAGTGAAGGGGCCATGCTGGCTCAGATGGGGGGTGTTGCCCAGCATGGCAGAGTAACCGGGCTGAACCATCGACCCGGCAGAGCCCCATGGATCTGATGGAGGGTGGAGGCCTTCTGTCAGGGGGCATCCAGTGAAGGTGGGAGGCATGAATGGTGATGAATAACCAACCATAGGAGATGAAAAACAATGAAAGGCATATGAGACATGTCACATTACTGTGATGACTTCATTCAACCATAATGTATTCAGCACCCAGGCACTGCAGGCAGTTTTCTGACATACAGGCTGCAGGTCAGAGGTTCACCAAGACTTTTATCTTAATGTTGTAGCAAATACATTTCCCAGTGACAATGGCTAAAGAGGACTCTTCCAGGTCACTAATTTCATATACCTCTAAGAACCACTTAACAAAACCATTTTGGTCAAACTGAACAGGTTGAGAAGGCAAATCTTATTTTTGACTAACCTTGCATGTAGAAACTTGGAGGGTATACATTCCCTCCCTTGGAAGCCGGGTAGGCTGCAGTGTCTCTGTTAAAATCCTCTCCAGATGCGGCTGCATAAATCTACATAAGGCGCACAGAAAACAGAATTATTTCAGTGGTGCTAATCTAGAACTTGATAATAATGCTTGTTGCATATAAGACATCCACATCCATCACACTAGCACTCAACATTTTAGATACATAGCCCACTAAATTCCGTAGAATTTTTCCTTTTACTCGGCTAAGTAGCCTCTTTACGTTTCTTGTGAATATAGTATGTGTATGGTATTTGACTTAAGATCTCTCTCAAAATAGGCAAACAACATAAAATGACAGAACTGACAAATATTCAATTCAGTCAAAACAGCATGTGTTATTTCTTATTTAAAACATCATAAAGAGTTATTTCATTTCACAGACCATTGTACATGAAGACTAAAGAACATCATTATGCAATGAGGGCGAACTGATTTTTTTTGGGACCTATCTACCATCTCACTCAAAACTTTTAGAAATTATTCTGTTTAACAAACTCACACACAGAATATTTTACAAATATACCACACTTTGCCAAAGTGAGATGTAACTACATAATAGGAGACGTAGTTCATTTAGTGCATCTTTTAATGTAGTATAAAGGGACCTTTGTTTGGCGCAACACATCCTTCTCAATCAAGACTATTCTAGACTAAAATCAAGTATCAAACTATGTCTGAAAAACTAAAATTCAAATGGACTGAAGTTTTCTTCTGTAATTTGATTAAACAAAAAGAAAAAGGAAAGGAAAAAGAGGGGAGAGGAGAAGAGGGAACAGAGAGATGCACTCCTAATTACTGAACCATCTGCCGAATCCTGGATGGCGGCCAACTCCACTGGCAGCTGGGATAGAGGGATGGGGGAGGGAGAGAGAACGGGGAGGGCTGTTGTTCATGGTGGTGGGG
>JAQQAE010015766.1:0-11952 GCA_029823295.1 Pseudamia nigra
GAACCCACGCAGACACGGGGAGAACATGCAAACTCCACACAGAAAGGCCCCACCACCCGGTGTTGGGATCGAACCCACTGTGAGGCACGAGTGCTACCCACTGCACCACCGTGTCGCCCCAAACCTATATGTATTTTGCATAATTCACATATGCAGAAACAAAAATAATAATATACTGTGAAATATACTGTTATATTATTTTTTGGTCATACCCACTAATATGAAGAACTTATTTCTGATATATACACTGTTGCCCATGAAGTTGGAATAAAATATTATTACTTCTTCTCATGAATGATTGGTACAATGTCAATTGATAGATAAAGTGGTATCATCCAAAGATGGTTAATGATGTGCATAAATAGGAATAAAAAGAGTAATGTGTCTGAAAACAAATTATTCCAACTTAATTGGCAACAGCCTACAAAGAAATTAATTATATTGGCAGGGTCCAACAGAATAGGAGTCCCTTGTGGGTTGAAAATGATGTAGGAATAGCAATGAAATATGACACATTCTGTTGACTGTACATTTGAGCACCTCATACAGTTACAAAAATGTGCATTATTTAGTATTACTTGTGATTTTCTTCAAGTCTGAAAGAACGTCCAGCATCCTCAGCCAGTCAGACCAGCACAGTGGTTAATGAGCGTCTCCAGGAGCTGGTCAGGATGTTCAAAGAGCGAACAGAGAAAGCCAAGGAGAAACTGATTGACCCAGACAGCTCAGATGAAGACAGCGTCATCCCCTGTGAGTGAACGGCTCTCATCCACTTACACACTGACATGCATCTACTGTACCAGCAAAACAAGTCATACAGACAGCATGTTATAGGCAGAAGGAGCTGCCAGGTGTTATATTATATTTTATCTCCAGGAGTCAGCTTTGTCCAGATGGAAAATCGGCTACTCATTAAAGTCAAATCCACACCTTTGGCTGCCTTATGTACAAAAAAGAGTTACACTAAGAGTTACACACAGGTGAGTGGAAGCAGTAGAAGCTTATTTCCAGGTAGCAGCCTCTCCTCCTTCATCCCTAAAGTTCAGCCTCCAGTGTCCTTCATTTATCCCTCGTTGTACTAAATTATATTCAGTCCTGCTCGTCTTGAAAACATCCCCTTTCTCCTGACTGTTACACCTTCCTTTTCACTTGACTTCAGCTCCTCCTCAGGCCTCAGGGCAGCCTGCGAACAGCAGGGAACCACAGCCAGGTCCATCAGGAGGAGGAGGAGGAGGAGGAGTAGTGAAGGAGGAAGAGGAGGTGGAGACAGACGGGGAGCGGTCTGGCTGCTGCAAGGTGAAACCCCCTCGGTGGATAAGAGCCTGTTTGCACTACCGCTTCCCTGCCAGCATCGATCCTTTTACCAGTGAGAACCCAGATGAATACACCACTGAGTGTACCTTGTAAAGTGCTTCTTACAGTACAAAAGAGTCACTTTTACTTAAACTACTCTGAAATAAATGACACAGATAAGTAGATTACAAAAATACCCATATGACAAAAATGTTCTTGAGTTGATTTGGACCAAAATTTCAAATGAACAGACTGATTTTGGTTTATTAAGAAACACATATTAAAAAGGGGGTTATAAATACATCAAATACATAAATACATAAGTATTTACGGTGTATAAATACAGTAACTGCATTTAAAAATGAAGGTAAAATACCACAGTGCTTGTGTGACACAGTAAGAGTTCATTTTGTTTCTCATAGCAAATGATCAGAATAAACAGACCTGAAAAGAGCCTCATCTGCTGCAATAGAAGATACAGTGGTGCCCTGGATAACGAATTTAATCCGTTCCTGCATCACGCCTTGTATCCGAATAATTCATTATCTGAAGCAACTTTTTCCATAGGAATACATGTAAAACCAATTAATCCGTTCTGGACCCACGACAAACTCTCATATAAAGTATGTGTTACACACCCATACATGCACATCTATTCATAATTATTATTTGAAAAGGAAGTTATGTTAATAATTATCTGAAACGGAATGTATGAAATTAGTTCTAAAAATGATTTAGAATAACACTTACACTTACTTAGGTGGAAGGTAGAGGACCTTGATGAACTTATACTCCTCCAGAATGTCGCCCTCCAGTCCGGGGGGATGTGCAGGCGTGTTGTCCAGGATGAGCAGGCATTTAGGGGTAAACGGTTCTCCACCAAGTATTTTTGACGCCAGGTCCAAACTCCAGGTTCACATACTGGGTGAAAAACTGCCGAGTCACCCACGATTTTTTTTTTGGCTCGCCACATCACCTGTAATTTATCCTTTATGATTTTGTGAACCTTAAACACACAGGGGTTTTCTGAGTATTAAACAAGCAGGGGTTTAATTTTGCACTTCAGGCTGGCGTTGCAGCAAAACGCCAGGGTTAATCGGTCTTTCATCAGCTTATGACCTGGCAGTTTCTTATCCTCTGTGGTGATGAATGTTTTCCGTGGCATTTTCTTTCAGAACAGTCCTGTTTCGTCACAATTAAACACTTGTTGTAAACACTTGTTGAGGAAGGCATCCTTCCTCAGTCACAAGCTCTTGGAAGCGCTTAACAAATTCTTCGGCAGCCGTTTGATCGGAACTTGCCACTTCCCCGTGCCTGACGACAGAATGAATTTCCGTGCGTCTCTTGATAGGGGCGAATCAACCACGACTGGCCTTGAAGTCTTCCGCAGATCGTCCACGAGCCTTCTCACAAATGATGGCTTTGGTGATGGTATCAGCAGCCATTTCCTACTCTTTGATCCAAAGCGGCATTAGCCGCTCCATAACACAGCTAATGGCTAACTGCCATTAGTCTGTGTTAAGATAGCCGGCGCACTGTGTTAACACAGGCTACAGCTGTTAGCCGCTAGCCTGCATTAGCTTGGCTAATGGCTGTTAGCTTCTGGGTCCTTCTCGGCCAAGACCCAGATGTGACTTGTGTGTTTTGTTATCCAGTTCAAATTTTGTTGTCTGGTTCAAATTTTTTGCAGTTTTTTCTTCGGTATCCGAATTTTATGTTGTCAGAAGTGTTTGTTATCCAGGGTACCACTGTATTACAATAAAAATGAGAAATTAGAAATGAAGGCATGTTTTGAAAAAGGCCAAGGCTAAGTAGATGAGGTAAATTATGGTCAACCATTTGAGAATCAGTCATACATGTACTGTATATAGCAGTTTCTCACATTCTGAAGAATCTTTAGGTGTGATCACAAATGTCGTATCCAACCATCATCTTCTTGTACAGATTCTTATACACTCAAGGGATTTAATAACACACCACTACCTTTATTTGTAAAATCACAAATGTAGTTTGTGTTGTATATAATTGACCACTCATACAGTATATTGTTTTCATTACCTTTTAATGTGTATTCTAACTTACTGTAACCACTTACAAAACAAATAAAAAAAAGGACCAAAAACTGTCAAAAACATAAACACAATGTATGGTGCTTATGTCTTTAAGTCTTTTATGTCTCTCCTGGTCTATTGTCTATGTCATTAGTCTCTGCTGCTGTAACAGTGGCAGGTTTGAACCTGTTTCTGAGGTGTAAGTGGTGGATATATCGCTACTAGTTTCTGGACGTTCCACATAGTCGACCAGGCCATTGTTGGTCTGCTGTCGTCCCCCTGGACAGGTACCGCTGGTGTGTAAGGGCACTATGTAGAGTGATGGACAACTTGTCTTGTGGTCCACTCTGCCTCCAGCATTCCAATGGCAAAATCTGGGTCATGTTGCCCCAGTCGTGACATTCTTATAGATGTCACTTTCTCCAAAGGTGTGGTGTCTTTTTATGGAGTTGGATTTGTTTGACGAAAGGGAATCACATAGGACTGATGCACAAACGCATTGTGTGTTCTTCCCCAAAACTGTGTTTTGAGACACAGGACTGCTCACGATAATCAGTCAGATATGACCATTTCAATTCAGTTCAATTCAATTCAAACCAATTCAGTTGTATTTGTAGAGCGCCAATCATAATCTAAGATTATCTCTTGTCACATCACAATTCAACGCCGAAACTTCAAGACTATACAGAGCAAACCCAACAGAACCTCTGAGAGCAAGCCTAGTCCATGGGTCAAAGCCTAGACCAAATCCCACATGTTGGGAATTATCATAAAGGTATAACTAGTTCTATTAATTGAGAAAAGCTCAAATTAAGCCAAAAAGTAAAGTGGTCTGTACTTAAATCCCCTGAGTGTATTTTCATGTCTTATTTGAGAGTAAAACATTACCATCTTTGCTTGTTTACCTGTGATATACTCGTCCACAGCCAAATGTAGAGCTGAGTAAAGTTTGGGTAAAAGTGTATCTTGTACAGTAACAGTGAATGTGTCTCCTAATTTAGCTTAATTCCCAAATTATGCAAACTGTAGGTCAAACACTGCTCTGTTCCTTTATGCTATATAATAGATGGCACTTTGTATATTTGTCATCACTTTACACTAGATAGAATCATTGTTATTCTAAACAGTAAATATCCACTCTCTCCTGACTTTTACCACTTTGTCTGTTTTCATGTCACCTAACTCAGTTCTTCTACCTCTCCTTTGTCTGTTTATGTAGACCTAATGTATGTGCTGTGGATGTTTTTGGTGTCTCTGGCATGGAACTGGAATGTCTGGTTCATCCCCGTGCGCTGGGCCTTTCCGTACCAGACTCCGGACAACATTTACTACTGGCTGCTCACCGACTACCTGTGTGACCTCATTTACGTCTTGGACATCACCATATTCCAGCCACGCCTGCAATTTGTGCGTGGAGGAGACATAGTAGTGAGTGAGACTGGCCATCCAGTGGTGGAATACTGAAACTACACATTTATCATGCTGTATGTTAAATTACAGCATGCTCTACCCTCCAATCTACACAGTGGAGTGTAAACAGAAACAGTGCGCAAGGAAAAGTACTGATACTTTACAATTAGAATGACTGACGTACAAGTATTCATAAAAACAAGTACTTGAGTAAGAGTAAAGCAGTGTCATGAAAAACTAAATCAGTAGTAACTTCACAAGATGGAATTTATTACAACATACTGTAATATACTGTCTTTATACAAGTATTTTGGTCATTTTTGTTTACTTACATGGTCATCTTCATCATTTTTTGTTGATTTTGCAAATTTTTATTGCTAATTTTGTTCATTTTTAACTTGTATTGTACTTTTTTTTTTACCAGTGCCATTCCTTATTTCGTTCGTTTTTACAAATTTTTTCATATCTTGTTTTTGTGCATATTTTGTTAACATTTTTTAACATATCGCTGCTTGTATTTTTGCTGCTTTATTTCTTTTGTTCAGTTTTTTGATCATACTGTTCATTTTTGTTAATTTGCTTGATTATTTTATTTCTACTCATTTTGTTACATATTTTAATGTTAATTTGATTATTTTCTTGACTGCTTTGTCTAGTTTTGTTAATTTTCTTTATTATTTTGTTAATTTTGTTCTCTTTTTGCTCATTTTGTTGCGTAGTTTATTAATTTTGATTATTTGTTTGATTATTCTGCTCATTTTTCAATTGAATTGATTATTATGTTCTTTCTTTTAAATTTCAATGTCTTCTTTTCCTACATATTTAGGTGGAGCAAAATGTAATTGAGTAGAAAAACATTTTTTAAATCACAAATGTTACTGAGTAAGAGTGAGAAATATTTTGTGAAAACACACTCCATTTCAAAAAAAAAAAAAAATCATTATGCCTTAAAACATTGCGCATTTAGACTGCAGATGGCTTAATTGTAAATTACCTAATTATTTGTACCGGTAAGTGCATGTTTTCCTCTTACAGTGTGACAAAAAAGAAATGAGGAAGAATTACATGAAAACCAAACGCTTCAAGGCAAGTTCCTGCACATTTTAAGCATACTTTACTTTTCTGTGCATTTCATATTAATCAGTCATTTAATGCAGAAACCCACACATTCAGATTTGCATTTTAAAATGCTGTGTGATTGTCTTTCAGCTTGATATAGCCAGTCTTGTTCCACTGGAGCTTTTCTATTTTAAAACAGGCATCAATCCGCTGCTTCGCTTGCCCAGGCTACTGAAGGTAAGATTCTCCCTTCTGCTGCTCATGCAGTCTTTATCCCTTTAACATCCACACAAATCTGTTGGAGTGTACACATGCTGACATGATGGAAAGTGGAAATTTGTTGAGTCACACACACAATCACATGACACTGAATGGCAGTAATTAAATCAGATCTAACTTATTGAGCTGCTTTTTAAACTATAGTTTTCCTTTTCTCCCCAGATCAACTCATTCTTTGTGTTCAATGAGCGTCTAGAGGCGATCTTAACCAAAGCCTACATATACAGGTTCGCCACAACATTTGTTTGAACTTTTCTTTTCCCTTGTTTTGTTCTTTTATCCTTATAAAACATCACATCGAGCAAAAGAAGTATTGTGTTTTTCTGTCCTTCAGAGTGATCCGAACCACAACGTATCTCCTTTACTGTCTCCACTGCAATGCCTGTCTTTACTACTGGGGCTCAGCCTTCAAAGGACTGGGATCCACTAAGTGGGTTTACAATGGCGAGGGCAACAGGTCAGTACTGCACAACAGATGAAGCCACTGGTGATTAGAGAAAAGCAGCTAAGAGCAAGTTTTTACAAACTACAGTCATGTAGTTGTAAATCTGCCAACTCTAGATAAACAGCTCTAGTAGACAGACAACAGATATTCATTTGCATTAAAGGTGCAGTTGACAATGCTAGCAAACTAGTGAGGAGCCCGTGGGTTCACTCAACTACTACTACGGTAATAACGCTAGCAGCTGTAGCTTACCTAACCACAGGATGACTGAGGAGAGACAGCCTGCATATCAGATTCCTTCAACATCTGGTCTAGCTAAGAACAGAACAGACATAGTAGCTTGACAACTGTGATATTGTAAGCCGTGTTGACTGACAGGTCAACATGGTTATACTGGTCCACCATGAACAATTGGGTATTACGTAGCTGGTTTGCCAGCATTGTAGATTGCATCCTTAAGCAAAAAAATCTGCTCATGGGATTAAAGCATTAGAATAAAGGTGAAGAAGATAGACTATAGCAAGCTGAAAGGGGGAAAAAAGCCAAAGACCAGATGTTTACATTACAAGCAATGAAAATGCAGACAAATTTAATAGTCCTATACTATCAAAATCAATCTTTATTGCTTTTTGACATGTGTGTTGCAAAATAAAAGCTACGAAAATATGAATTTGCTAAGTAGTACCAGTCCTGAGAAATCCATACAAGATGAACCGTAGGAAAAAACAGCCCGTTTTTCATTTTTGTGATCTGTGAAATTACAGATTATAACCAATCAAATTCAAGCTAAAGTGAATCACTCCAATGCCCAAGAAGCCATATAAGTCTAAATTTCAAATTACCATGAGTTACAACTAATCATACTCCATGAAAATAGCATTCTTCTGTTTAGAGTCACTTTGGGGTCTGAACCCAGGTCACCTTGAAAATGACCTGCAGTTTAACCAATCAGTGTGTTCTGTCTTGAAAAGTGGGTTATTACAGCATGCCTATGTGAAAACAAAGTGTATGTGGTTATGAAAAGGCCTTTGGACCACCACTTTATTTTGTCATCACCTTTACATTTACACAGATCATGACATCACCCATAGGTTTCTAAAGAGACATTTGGAAGCTGTGGGCTTATATGGCCTCTGGGTGCTGCCATATTGGCACCTCTGCCTGTCACTGATTCAAAAATGAACTTAAATGTGTAATGTGGATGGAGCTCAAAGGAGTTAAATGAAATGTCTGGCTTAGACAAGTGTCAATCAAAGCGCTGGTGCCCTGAATTATATGCAAATATCACTCTTTGGATCATCTAAATGGTCAAGTTCTGTAAATATTCATCCCCCATACAATGTTCATAGAGGTAGAAATAAATGATAAATGATAGAGACCAAAAAAATTGTTTGTACCAGGCTGTAACCATGTTTATATGTGCTATAAAGTTGGACTATTTTACATGGGACTGCAGGACTTGACTCAGTTTTAGAGCCAGCCCCCAGTGGACACTGAGGGTACTGTAGTTTTTAATGCTTCTGCATTTAACTCACTGCTCAGCCATGGAAGCTGCTGCTTATACAGCATATTTAACCCTCACCAAGGTGACTGATGAACAGATTTTGATGAAGGTAGGAAATCTGTGAAGGAGTAAATGATCAGTTTCTGGTGGTGATCAGATCACTGTATGGATGCAGGATTTTTTACCAGTTGACCATGGGTTTTAGAGTAATTGTGTGAATGAATTAGTGTAAATGATTAAACACCTCCCTCTGGTATTTGTCATAGGAACTTCAGTTTGATTTTCCTTGACGGAGATTTGTTTTGTCTTAAAATGAGAGTACTCTTTTTATAAAAAAAAACATGATCATTTTCCAGATGCAGTTGCTTTAACTTTCTTAACTTTCTTGCAGTTAATTTTTTATGGTGGTAGTTGACGTCCACATCTCTCCAGTGAAGACTTTTAAGATATTTAATAAGAGGTGTATGTGTATTTATAAACTCTATACTCACATGCTGCCTTTCTTAGAGACTGGTTTTTACAGTAGAACAGAAAAGAATAGAATAGAATAAACAGAAATGACTGTCCATCTGTGTGAACATGATGCGACGTTTTAACAGCTGATTCCAGTTGTTAAAATCCATCTTCTCCTTTCTTCTTCTCTGCTCAGTTACATTCGTTGTTACTACTTTGCGGTGAAGACACTCATCACTATTGGAGGTCTACCAGATCCCACCACCCTGTTTGAGATCGTCTTCCAACTCATAAATTACTTTGTTGGAGTGTTTGCCTTCTCTATCATGATTGGACAAGTATGTACGTCAGCAAGACAATCGACACAGGTTTTATACACTAAGCAAATCAGAGCTCAGCTATGCAGACAAAAATAGTCGTATCAATCAGTGCCAGTAACTGTCATAATAAATGTCATATCTTTATGTAATTTAAGTGTAAAGGAAGATTTTGGTTGCAGGTGACATACTGTATGGAGACACCAGTTATTTTTTGGTCTGAATTTTTTGAAACGTTGCAACAAGATGAAAGATCCAAAAAGGCACAAAGACAAAAACAGTGATAAAAAAGACATAAAAGATGCAAAAACACTGAAAAGATGTAAGAAAAGAAGAAGGTGCAAAAAGGCAAGAGACACAAAAAACATGAAAATGGCTTAAAAGACAATATATTACATGTAGGATGTAAAAGATAAAAATGAAATAAACAACAAAGAAGTCCATGTAAAAGAGCAAAAAAATCAAAAGGTGTTCCTTTGATTTATTTTGATTTAATGCTGTGCAAGGTATTCATCATTATAGGGACAAAAGAAAAATGTTAATCATTATAAATAAATTACTTCCTTTGTATATCCCAATATAAAATTTCTCTCAACCTGAAGAAAATTTCTCAAATATCTGATTTTTTCTGAAAAATAAATAAACAAGTAAGTAAATATAGGAGTTCTGTGCTGGTTTTAACCGATCAGATATGAAAAGTTGTGACTTGTCTCTGATTGGTTTATTGTGTTTGTCTCTGTGTGTCAGATGCGTGACGTGGTCGGTGCAGCCACAGCAGGTCAGACCTACTACCGCACCTGTATGGACAACACCATCAAATACATGTCCTCCTATCGCATCCCAAAAGACGTCCAGAACAGGGTCAAAACCTGGTACAACTACACCTGGCAATCACAAGGCATGCTGGGTAAGGACAACTTTACCCAGGTTTATCTGCAGTGCAGGGTGTACCAAATGTAATGCAAACACAGCATAGCCTTTTTATTAAGTGACATGGGTCAGTCAAATTGCAAATGGATGGAAGAGTTACTATTAAGTTCAAGTCAGGTGTCATCTGCCAAGGTCAACACTTTGCACAAATCAAAGTTAGTGGTCTTCAAGCTGTGGCTCCAGGGCCACATGTAACCTCACTCCAATGGCCGCTGTGGCTTTGTCCAGTGATTTAACACATTATAATAAATCAAAATGAACAAAACACACACTAAGTCAACAGAAAGAGCAAAAAAGGAACTAAATGATGAACAAGAACCTAAGAAAACAATTCAAATATAACAAAGTAATCAAGTAAAGAACAAAAATAAGAAAATTAACAAACAAAAAAAAAGATTAAGACAAAACTGAGCAAAATAAATATAATATGATATTAAAATGAATTCAGAAAATGAACAAAATAATCAGGAAAATAAACTGTACAAAATGACAAATACTGAAAATTAACTGAATGAGGATGAGAGAAAAATTAAAAGAAAATGATGAACAAAGTGAACAGAATAAGCAAATGAATAAATGAACAAAAAGGTTTACAAAATAGTCAGGAAATTGACAAAAACAAGAGAATGGGGGGGGGGGCAATCAAACCTGAAGAAATTAATCTACAAAACTGACCAAAATGATCAAAAATAATTAGGAACATGAACAAAAACTTACAAAAATGAATAAAATATTAAAATCAATAGAAGTCAATAGGAGAGTAACCAAATCTGCAAAATGAACAATGACAAAATATACAAACAGAATAATCAATAAAATGATTGAAAGAAAAAAACTCAACAAAATACAAATTAATAAACTAAATGAACAAAAATAAATACAATTAAACAAATGGGTTTGACCATGCTCAAACATACTTCATATGTCACGTGGTACATAAAGGGTTCTGACATTTTTGTGGCTGTAGACTCATATTTCTTTCTGTCCAAAAACATTTCTTTCAGTAGTAAAGGTTGCCGACCGCAGCCCTGAGTCCTCCTCTGTCTATTGTGTGACATTATGAACACAGTACAGTTGTGCAACATCCTCACGGATTGTGACAGAGAATAAACAAAGTTATGCAACATCTGCATTGTGGAAAACTTACTTTAATGTGTCACGTTTGAGCATTTAGTTACCTTGCCCACATTTAGATCACATATCGTACAAGCCCTGTATCTTGTCAGCTTGTCCTACGTTCGCTCTTGGAGGTTCTGTTAGGTTCCAAATAGTTTTTGAGGCTTTGGCCTTGAATTGTGAAGTGCCTAGAGATAATCTTGGATTTTGATTGTCACTGTACAAATACAACTGAACTGTATTGAAATTAATTTGTTAGCTTGTCAGTCAGTCTGTCGCTCTACTGTTTTCCATCCAGATGAACAGGAGCTGCTGACACAGTTGCCTGATAAAATGCGTCTGGATATTGCTATTGATGTGAACTACTCCATTGTGAGCAAAGTCCCTCTTTTCCAGGTATGAATTATACAAACACAGATTTATAAGTAGTGGCGCAGTATTCCAAGGAAACTTGAATTTCAGACAGTATCGCAGAGTCTTTGTGTAGTATCCAGTGTCTGATCTGATAAATCCATTCACTTCTTGAGGCTCGTCTTCTAAACACTTTTCTCTGTTATGTCGTATCTCTTGGCAGGGTTGTGACAGACAGATGATCTTTGACATGCTGAAAAGCCTGCGCTCTGTCGTCTACCTCCCAGGGGACTATGTCTGCAAAAAGGTACAGTCGATTTGGGTTTTGCGTTTTGTATTTCAAATGACAATATTTGCATGTTAATGCACTCTTATATTTTTTTTCTCACTCAGGGTGAGGTGGGTCGTGAGATGTACATCATAAAAGCAGGAGAGGTGCAGGTGGTTGGAGGGCCCGATGGGAAGACGGTGTTTGTCACTCTGAGAGCAGGATCAGTCTTTGGAGAGATCAGGTGTAGTGATAAATAAACTAATAATGTAGAACATATAAATTCACACAGTTGAGCAGGATAAGGGGGCTTTAACACAAAGTAAGTTCAATAGATCCAGGATCTTTTTCCATTACCTGCTCATGTGAGGAAGGTGGTTTTAAGGTGTTTTTAGAGTGTTTTTTTCTCTGTGATCATGAAGAAATTTAATATGTAACACAGGTTAAAAACAACAGAGCTGCTGCAGGACGTCGAC
>JAQQAE010015767.1:0-11952 GCA_029823295.1 Pseudamia nigra
GGAATGAGGAAGTGCAGGAGTGTGTACAAAGGAAGAGGTTAGCTAAGAAGAAGTGGGACATTGAGAGGACTGAAGAGGGTAAACAGGAGTACAGGGAGACGCAACATACGATGTTTTAATGTGTTTATTTGGAAAGAACTGTGATAATGAGCATTACAGGGAACATGAGATGTAAACATTCCAGATTTCCATTCCCAAAAATGTAAAAAACGAGAGACAAACATAGTAATAGCAATTAACAGGCAAAAGAAATAATACATAAATTGAAAAAAATACAATAATTATACAAATTTCATAAGAATATAATAATACTGAGATTTGCTTTTTGGTGACTTTCAATGCCAACATTAACTATAGATCAATTCCTTATGTCCAGGCTGCAGCACATTGAAGATAAAATTGGATGAGGGCGACTCAGGGCTAAAAAATTTAATAAATTAGAATAAAAATGTGTGATTTCAAGCAGATGGTGAGAACATGTAATTTCATTCATGATTTGATTCACTGTGAGAGAAAATTGCTCAAATGTTTAAGAACAATGTTCCACAGATAAAGATGGGAAATTATTTTGTTTCATAATCTATGGTGCAGAACAAAGTTGCACTTTGTCAGTGTTGATCACGATTGACTGAATGAAGGTATTAATTAACCCAGAGTTTTCGTTGTTCAATCCGTTTGTAGTTTATATGAGATTAATTTAAATTATGACCATGAATTATGATGAATTAGTCTCCATCCAGCTTAGGCAAATCAAAAATCCTTTGATTTGTTTCATGCTGCAGCTTCTTGTAGAGGATACGGGCCTGGGTTGTATGATGTAGCCTCTGCATGATAACAAGGCTCTCAGAGTGGACTAAGGCCTGCTGTCAATCCTCTTATTTTGTGTCTCACTGAAAATGGATTAGCCAGTATCATCTACGTTTTGGCCCTGGGTCACTTTGGAGGGATTAAACTGAATGGGCCTGTAGCTGACACTGGGCTGCATTTTTGATAATACATTAAATTCTTTTCCACTTTGAGCACATTGAGGCTCATTTTCCTCGACTTTTCTTTGGATATTTCCTCATTAGTGGACAGTAGCTGCTTTGGTTGGAGTTGGATCATGTGATTTTTCCAGAGCTTTGGCCTGAACAGCAGGTATGGTGCAGGTGAGCAGGGCTGTTTGCAGAAACCCACAGGAGCCTTCAGAGGCGCTGACGGCGGGACCTAAGTAGCTCTCCAGGGTGCTGAAGTCGTATCCAGACGCGACAGAAGCAGCTGCCTCGCCTTTCCCTGTCACTTGTCATCCATAATCCAAACACAATGAGATGGTTGCGGCACCGGGATCCTCGGGGTGAAGGCTTGAGCATGGTGAGTTGAAGACAGAAGGACCCTGGAGGACACCTGCCACACTGTCTCATTGGACTTTAAAGCTGTCCTCTAATGGCATTCCAAATGGTAAGTAGCTAAGTAGAGTGTTACTTTATCAATCAATCAATCAATCTTTATTTGTATAGCGCCAATCATAATCCTACCTTAAGGAGCCAAAAGGGTCTGATTTTCCCAGGGCTTCTATCCACAGACATGAGTTATATCATTGTACTTAGCATTTTTCCTCACAACTGACTGTCGGTGTCTAAAAGAAAGAAAAAGAAAAAGAAAAAATGTGTTTGCATCATAAATCTGTCTTGTTTCTATAGAAACCTGTTATGAATTACTTGACATATCCTTCTGTGTCAAAATCAATGCATTTATATATATATATGTCCACATTTTTGAACCAGATGTACATTGACCATAAGAAAAAGGAGTGTAAAACCCAATTTAAGAAACTGAAGGCTTCTGCATTTCATTAAACGTTCTGTGATGGAAAAATAAGAAACAGCTATAGATAACTTTGACCCAGTATCTGCTATAAGTACAAATGGCCATAGTTTTTTTTTTTTAAATCTCGATTTACATGGACTATAAGAATAGGGAGTGAAAAATCAGCCCTGAAAACTGGGAGGTTAGGGTTAGGGTTAGGATTCATTTGGAAAGGGTTAGGGTTAGGGTTAGTATTGGATTAAACGTTATATAATGAGCAGCTGCAGATCAGTTTGACGTGGTGGCTGCTACAGGTATAAACATCCATAGTTTTTAATCAGGATTTATCTGGACTAAATGTATGAATGTGGAGTGCAAAACAACTTAATTTCAGGAAAAGTCCAAAACTAGGGGCTTCAGTAAACATGTGATGGACAAAAGAGAAACAGCTGTAGATCTATTTGATCAGGTGGTGGCTACAGACATAAATGTCTATGTTTTCTGATTAAAACTGAGTCATTAACAAATTAAAACCAGCTGCAGGTCAGCCTGACCCAGTGGTTGTTCCAGTATTAACCCTCAAACACCTGAATGACCACCTAAGGCTTTGTAAAAAAGCATTCAAATGTAGTTATTTTTTTCTAATATCATTGGTAAATTCATTATTTTTCAACAATGCAAATATAAAATTGGCACTTCAAATACTTGCTAGGATATAGTTGAACACGGGAAGCATATTGGACATGCTAAAAAAATCTGTTGTCTAGGGCTTTAGGGGTTAAATGCCTGACTTGCAGATCTTTTAGGTTCTGATTATTTCCCTCACAGGTGTCTGCAGTAAACTCAGTAACTCATCAGTGAACACAACGCTTCCCTCCCTCGGAAACACTGGAAGGACAATGCAACATATTCCTTCTAATTTCAGAGGGTCACTATGGGAGTCCAACCATCCATGGGTGCCCATAATTAAGAGCAGACCATCTTTAACCACTCTGCCCTTCTACAACGTCCTACTATGGATCCTCCTTGGGGTTTTAACCTTCCCTTGTTGTGTCCGCTGTCTAATTTTCAAAGTGGGGGTCCTGGGGCCTTGGAACTGCGACCCAGTTTACTACAGGGCTTTTCCTGTTTCAGCAGCCAGGCTCGCTGTGAGCAGGATAAACGGAGATCTAAACCTGGACTTGGGCTTGAAAATGGACTTTATTATCCTCCAGGAGCCTTGTGAGACCTCCAAAGCCCTCAAGGCATTTATTTCCTATGAGAAAATGGCAGATGCATTTGTTGGACCCACCAGCACAGGGTACTGTGCTGCAGCATCTCTGCTGGTGCAAGACTGGGGTAAAGCCATTTTCTCCCACAGCTGTGTGAATTATGAACTGGACCGTGCAACTGGATACCCGACTTTCTCCAGAACAGTTCCCATTCCCACTGATGTGCTGTTCATAGTGTTCAAGCACTTCCGATGGGCTAATTTGGCAGTGGTTTCATCCAACGAGGACATCTGGATGGACACGGCAGGGAGGCTTGCAACAGCATTGAGGAACAGGGGGCTTCCGGTGGCTCTGGTGACGTCCATGGGGATCAATCAGACGGAGGTGGAGAGGACAATGAAGAGGATCCAGGCTGCAGGAGCAATCAGAGGTGAGGCTCAGATATGGTTTGAACACTGGGAAGGGCACCTCAGGTCATACGTCTCTGCATCCCCATGGGAAATATGAGCATGGAACACTTCATTTTCTGAGTTCAGGTGGACTGGGTTAGATTCATGCATCAGGTTAATGCATCCATTTGTGCCTTTTTTCTGCAACCGTAAGAGGATGATAATAAAATATTCAAGAGAAAGAGCAAATATTTGCAGAATAATCGATACAATTCACAAAACTCAGAGAAAATCTTAACAAAATAACAAAATAGAAACAATATAAAATCAACAAGATGGATAATAAAAAGTTATCCATGTGACTATAAAATATACAAAAACACTGTACTATATTATAAATGACTCCACAAATTGAACAAAATAATGATGAAAATGAACAAAACTGTACAAGATGATCAATAATATAGGCAAAATTTAGCAAACCAATGACAAAGATACAGTATACATAATAATAAACACAAATTAGTAAAAATAATTAAGAAAACAGGCAAACATGGGGAAACTAATAAGCAAAATGAATTAAATAATAAGCAAAAATGAGCAAAATAATGGAGCTGAAGAAACAGTTAAAAAAAAAAAAATTAACCAAATAATCAACCCAGTTAACAAAATTATGCAGAAAATGAACAAAATGGAGCAAAGAAAATTAATCAACAAACCTAACAGTAATGAACAAGATAATAAAAAAAGAACAAAAATTTTAAATGACCAAAAATTAATGCAAATGAAGAAGAGGAACAAAAATTAACAAAATAATCAAAAACCAAACTATAATTAAGAAAAACTAATTTGGCACAAACAAGTAAAATAATAATAAAAAACAGACAAAATGATATATTGAATTAACTTTTAATGCATCACTTTGTCCATTTTCTGCATATTTTACATGTAGGAAAGAGAATAAAAAGTGAACAAAATAATTAATAAAATGAATAAAACTGAACTAAATAGCAACAAAATGAGGCATCAGTTCAAAATTTCTTTCTGAACTGATGCCCTGATGATTATGTCTGAATTAGGAATTTATACATTTCACTCTGCAAATGTGACAATATCAATATATACTGTATGAGAATCAACATTGAATTCATTTTTTATCAAAAGAGACAAAATAACCACTAAATCAACAAAATGAACAAACATAAGGATAAAAAGTGGACAAAAATCAACAAAACATGTGGCAAAATGAAGCAAAGGCCAAAAAAGGGGAACAACCATTAACAACAAATCAACAAACTGATGTAAAATGAACAAATAAGCCAAAAAAGAAACAAAATTAAAAATAAATTGATAAAAAATGTAAAGAAGTGAGCAGAAAAGAACCAAATAATCCCAAAAATCAACAAAATAATTAATGATTTTAAAGAAATTAACAAAATAATAAAGAAAATCATCCAGTTCAGTCAAGTAATGAACAAAAATTAATAATATGAAACACACTTGTACAAAATTGTTTATAAATATATTATCTTATCCAGCAACAAAAATGATCAATCAATTTTAAAAAAGTAAATGAATAAAAAATAAAGTAAGAAAATGAGCAATGATGAACAAAATGAACAAAACTGAACCAAACTATGAATAAAAGACATGAACAAAAAGGTACAAAATAATCCTCGCAGTTTTGAAAGTAATTCAGAAAATTAACAAAATATACCAGAAAAGTAAAAACTGACGAAAATGTTCACAAGAATGTACAAAATTATCAGGAAAATGAATGACATTGACGCTTTAGAGGATATGATTCTAACCATCATTTGTTCACATCCTACCAAGTGTCACCACATGGTACATTAACCTTACAGTTCTACCCATAATACTGCGTTTACACTGACTGTGTGCATGAACCTGGATTTCCCACTCTTTGTTCCAGTCATCATCATGTGCATGCATTCGGTGCTGGTCGGAGGCGAGCAGCAGGCCACGTTCCTCCTCAAAGCCCAGGAAATGGGTTTGACCTCGGGGAAATATGTGTTTGTGCCCTACGACACCCTCCACTACAGTGTCCCCTACACCAACGTGTCCCACCCCCCCCTGCAGAACAACAGCCGGCTCAGGGAGGCTTATGACGCTGTGCTTACTATCACTGTGGCATCTGAGCCTGTGTCCTTCAATGAGGCCTTCAACGCTGCCAAGACGTCCCAGGAAGTGACGCTGACTGCATCGCCGGAGCAGGTACCAACTCTATGGATCTGAATTGTAAGAGCAGCCTGTACATTTAGATGGCTCTATTTGGAATTATATTTTCATTGATCACCTATGAATAAGAATCTCTTGATCATTTTGTTTCATAAGAATACATCACATACACTAATTGGCCACTTCATTAGGCACCTTGCTGGACCTCTTTTGCCTTCAGAACTGCCTTAATTCTTTGTGGCGTAAACTCAACAAGGTGCTGAAGACATTTTTTGGAGATTTTAGTCCCTATAGGCATCATAGCATCACATACAGTAGTTTCTGCGGGTTTGTCCACTGCACACGCACGATGCCAATCTCCTGTTCTACTACATCCCAGAGGTGCTCTATTGGATTGAGATTTGGTGACTGTGGAGGCCACTGGAGTACAGTAAACTCATTGTTATGTTCGACAAAGTAGTTTGAGATTATTTGAGATTGTGGCATGGTGCATTATCATGATGGCTACACTGGTCATGAGGGGATGGACATGAGACGTGGTCAGCAACATACTCAGGTAGACTGTTGTGTTTAAATGATGCTCAGTTGGTAGTGAAGGACCCAAAGTGTTCCAAGAAAATATCCCCCACACCATTACACCAGCAGCAGCAGCCTCAACCACTTATACAAGTCAAGACCATGTTGTTTACATCAAATTCTGACCCTTCCATGTGAATGTCGCAGCAAAGCGAGAATTATCAGACCAGGTAATGCTTTTCCAATCTTCTATCATCCAGTTTTAGTGAATCTGTGTAAACTGTAGAATTTCTTAGGTGATAGAAGTGCCACCATGCGTGCTCTTCTACTGCTGTCGCGCATCTGCTCCAAGGTTCAACATGTTGTGCTTTCAGAGATGGTATTAACCATTTGATTTACTGTTGTATTGTTACCAAATGTTTCAATCACCTTGAACCAATTTGACTATCCTCTTCTGACATCTAGCAGACAACTGCCGCTCACTTGATATTTTCTCTTTTTTGGAACATTCTTTGCAAACCATAGAGATGGTTGTGTGTGAAAATCCCAATAGATTATGACAAAGTCAAAGTCCCCCATTCTGATTCTCAGTTGAACTTCAGAGGGAATAAACTGGCCTGTGACTGTATATTTACAGATGGAGGGGGTTTCTTTCCACATAGTCCACCATGTTTCTTCAGCATGTTGGTATTTCTCATCTGGTCTCACCTTGTGACCCACATTTTCCAGTAATTATTAAGTTACTGTACAACCCATTGCTGATTAGCATTAACTGCAAACACGTTGATACTTGGTACTGGGGATGTTTTTATTTTACAGTTTACACGATTTTTGTTTCTGTACCTATTAAATAAAAGATGAATGCAGAAACAACATTAGATTAGTACATGTAGTTGCAAAATTAAAATGAGTTCCGGGATAACAAGTGAAGTAGCTATCGTTCAGTGTTAGTATTCTATGAAATGCATTTCTTGTCATGAAAATAAGCGTGCATTTACATCCAGTAACAAGAATGAAGTTTTTGGGATCCTTTGGCTTTTTTCAACCCATTCAGCATCAGCTTTTCATTTTTATCAATCAATCAATCAATCAATCAATCAATCAACTTTATTTACAAACCACTTTAAAACAACCACAGCTGAAACAAAGCGCTGTACATCAGGGACAAATACGAACCAACACATACAAAACACGCAATCACTCTGAGAAATAAAACAAGAAAGTACAACTAAGATTTCACTGACATCATAAAACAAAAGGTCACATAATTAAAACAGCAAACAATAAAAATAATATAGAATCCATACATTAAAACAATAAGAACAAATAAAATCAATGTCTCATGCTGGATCGAAAGCCAAGGAGTAAAAATGGGTTTTAAGACGGGTTTTAAAAATGGACAGTGAGGAGCCTGGCTAAGGTTTAAAGGCAGATCATTCCGCAGGTTAGGAGCAACCACAGAAAAGGCTCTGTCACCTCTGAGCTTCCTCGTTGATTTACCTTAAAAACATACCATACTTACTGCTTTGTTATCAGTGTATCCATCAGACCTCATCTAAATTACAACCTGAAATCCAAAAAGGGTCAGCCAGGCAGAAAATGCACATTGAAAAATCATTTAAAAAGCTGTTACTCATTGTACTATGTGACCTATCCAAACCTCTTTCTATCATTTTAATAAGGTTATTTTTAAACACTTAAATACATTTTCTGTTCAGCTGGCAGTCCTTGGTCCATCTTTTCTCTTTCATTCATTCATTTTTCAGTTCCAAACCACTTCTTGGATGCAACATTTGTATGAAATCATGTTTCAAATCACATTGTTTTTGAACAAGTACAACAGACTTTTTTGCCCCTGGCTGATCTTTTTTGAAGAGTGTTGCAGACCTAGACTTGAGGAATGGCTGTATTGTATGTTTTTAAATAAAATGGAGGTGAGTGAACGAAACATGCAATATACAGTGTTCATAATATGTCCAATGAAATACAAGTTAAAGTACATGGTTTAGTAAGTGTGGTGGTTTGTATTTCATTTGTGACCTGATCCTGTGTCCTCGTGTAGGTTTGAAATAGTTCAGATAACATGCTAATCCATCCTGTTTGGTGTTGTGCAGGTGAACCCTCTGTTCGGGACCATCTATAACAGCATCTACTTGATGGCCCAGTCCATCCACAACGGCAGGAAATCCGGCGTGCAGCTTACAGCCTCAAACCTGGCGTATTTCACCAGGAACACAACTTTCAGCGGCTTCAACCAGGTGGTGAAGGTGGACAACATGGGGAACATCAAAACCAACTATGTCATCCTGGACTCTAACAACAGGGGAAGCCTCCTGTACCAGACCTACAACGTGGATATGACATCTGAGGTGCTTCGCTTTGCAGGATGGTCCATCAGTTTTCCTGGGGGATCTCCACCAGCATCAGACTCAGTCTGCTGGTTCGATCCAACAGTTGTTTGTACAGGAGGTAAATGCGTTCGTCATGGAGTCTGTTTACTTCTGTAGTGTTTTCACGTTTCATTACGTCCATGTTTTTTGTCTGATCCTCAGGTGTGGAGATCGTCTACATCATAACGGTGTTTGTTGTGACCTTCTGTCTGGCTCTGGCAGGGCTCACTATAAGTCTGTATATTAGGTACAACCACATCCTTCAAATAGATTACAGCGATGTCCTTCTAGATTCATCAAACACAGTCACATTACCATATTTTACTGGGCAAGTGGATCAATATGCAATCACAAGTCATGTCTCAACAAATGGAAAATGCGAATTCATTAAATAGAAACTGATTTTCCAAAGCCTGATTGTATATCACATCCTCTTATAACACCTTCAATGTTAAATTATAGGTCACTAAATCAAAATTAAGAAAATAAGTAGTAAATCAATAAAATGAATAAAAAACATTTAAAAAATGAGTGTAAATGAACAAAATAATACATAAAATCAATGAAAATGAAGAAACCCCCCAAAATATACAAAATAATAAAGAATATAGAAGAAAGTGGCTACAAAGTGAATAAAAATAAGCAAAGTAATGAAGACTGTAAAAAATGTGACAAAATAATTGACACAATAACCAAAAATGAGCCAAAAGATGGACAAATTGTCACATATACAGTGACTAAAATAGATAAAACAATCATCAAAATATCCAGAATATCCAAAAACTGAGGCAGAAAGATTTAAAACGACAATATGTCATGTCATTCTCAAAACCTAAGGCCAAGATCATCACTGTTCTTATACCAAATTTAAATGTTACTCAGGAAATCCATCATTTTGTATCAAATAATTTATTATTCATTTGTTTAGTGATTTCCCCCTTTCCCTTATTCATTTGTTTTTTCTATTGTGCTTGTTTGTATGAGATTATATCCATTTTTATGCATAACTTGTAATTTTTTTTATTTCATCAAACTATTCAGTGTTTAAGTAAGATGAAAAATTGCATGAAACATGGTGTAAAACACAAATTGATACCTGCAAAATAAAAGATCAAAGGTGCATATATATTCAGAATTTCCAAATTAATTAAAATTCTAAAAGATACTGAACAAAATTACCACAAAACTAAAAAAATTATCAAGACAAAAAATAATCAACAAAATGAAGTACGTGAACTATATCATAAACACAAATGAATGAACAAATGTCCACAGACTGAAGAAAAAAACCAAAGTAAAAAAAAAAACAATAAAAAATAACAAATAAAATGAGAAGAAATGAAGTAAGAAATCAAGAAAATGCACAAAATATCCTCAAAATGAACACTAAATTGAAGCTGTGCTGTGTTAATAATGATAATCAGGACGATGGTCTCTGAGATTAATCTAGTTGAATCAATTTGAATTCCTGAATATGTTTTGGATCTCACTGGCAGGAGGAGACTCCAACAAATCCAGCTGGTCAAAGGCCCCAATCGGATCCTCCTCAACCTGGAGGATCTGACGTTTATTAATCCTCAGCTTAGTAAAAAGGTAAGTGACAATGAACTCAGCTGCTTATTCATGCAGAATACAAACATAAGAAGCAAAATGCAAAATTAAATGGTCTGATATGCAACTTGATTTTTAATTCATTCTCTATCTTTAAAGGTCCCATACTGTGAAAATGTATCTTTATTGGTTGTTGGAGGTTATATAAAGTCTATAGTGTAAAATAAAAGCTGCGGCCTGTGATATCTAAAGTGAGAGCAATCTGAGTTTAGGTAAAATGCTTCAGTCCCCTCGATTTCTAAATTTAAAATGTGGTATGTGTAGGTGATATCATAATTCAAACAGGATCCAAAAATGGTTGGTTTATTGCTATAGAGTGCCATTTATATATTTTTTTTTCTGAAATAAGGTCCCGTACCCTGGAAACAAACAGGCAGGACATAGGATCTATGTTGATGACAATTTTTGAAGCTGACCGTTCAGTGTTTGCAATAGAATTGGGTCAGAATATGTTTCTTCTCACTTTGGTAATGACCTGTGGTTCCGCCAGTCAGTCAGTGTCATATCCACTGACTTTTCTGTGGGCCGTGGGTGGTTCGGACACTTCACAGTGCCAGTAACAGTTACAAACAGGCCCTTGGAAATCCACAGGAAAATTAGATCAACACATACAAACAATACAGAAAAAAATGTGAATCCCTGGTGTTGTTTCCTCCCACAGAAAATCACATTAGAAGATCTGAGTGAATCCAAAAGTGCTCCAGATGACAAATCGGGAGACCGCTCACACTCTGTGAACAGCATGCAGACAGTGACACACGAGACCACCAATGTTGCTGTGTATGAGGTACGATATCTCCACAGTTACTGCTTCAGCCTTTTGTCTCCAGTAAGTTGACATGACCTTGAGGTTAAGACACTCGCATGTGTGAGGGATTAAATTGTTACCACACTTACCATTGTTTTTGTTTTTTGGGAGAAAGTTCAGAGAGTAAAACTTCATGTCTTCTCTTCTAGGGTGACTGGGTGTGGCTGAAGAAATTTGAAGAGGGACATTTCAAAGAAGTGAAGCAAAGCACCACCAAGATTTTCACAAAGGTGAAGGAATAACTCTTGTACTATAATGAAAAAAAACAATGATTTTTTAGTTGAATTTCATGATCCTGTGTGGCTAAATGCATCTATTCTGGGATTTTGAGGTTGCTATAAACTCCGTGATGAAAAACAAGAGCTGTGAAAATATGAATTCATTAGATTCAGTCAGCTTTGACAAATCCACAAAAAATATTTTGAAGTGGTGTAATTTGTGGCAAAACACAGTGCAACTAAAATACATTAGTCCCATTAGCCAGCGTAATTCAAACTTGAAGATTTTTCTGTTACTAATAATCACAGTCAAGCTAACATTTCCTCCACCCTCAGTGGTCAGCAGCTTATAGTGTATTATTCTGTGGTTACAGTAGCCTTGTGTCACCTTGAGAATGGTATGTAGTTGAATAAGTTAGTGTTTTCTGATTAAATGTGGATGGGTATGATACCTCAGTGAAATCAGAGCATGTGACAGACCTTCTCTCTGCTTCCAATAACCTCCATAAATCTGCTTTCACAGATGAAGGACCTTAGAAATGAGAATGTCAACCCATTTGTGGGCTTCTTTGCTGACGCCTGCATGTTTGCGATTGTGACGGAGCACTGTTCTCGAGGCAGCCTTCAAGACCTGCTGCGGAACGAGGACGTGAAACTGGACTGGATGTTCAAGTCCTCCCTGGTTCTTGACCTTATCAAGGTAAACCAACACACTGTGGTGGATGAAAAGCTGATGTTTTACTGACCCTCTGACGTAAAAAACCTATGCCAGATCAAACATGCGAATCATTGGTATTTCGCTGTGGTGACCCCTGAGGGGAGCAG
>JAQQAE010015768.1:0-11951 GCA_029823295.1 Pseudamia nigra
CCGCCTACCCTGAGCCGCTGGTTCTGCTGGAGGTTTTTCTCTTCTGTTAAAAGAAGTTTTTCCTCCCCCCTGTCGTCTTTGGCTTGCTCTCGGTGGTTCTGTTGGGTTTACTCTCTATGAGGTTTCGGCCTCGAATTGTGAAGCGCCTAGAGATAATCAGCGAATACGATTGGCGCTATACAAATAAAGATTGAATTGAATTGAACTACTGTTTTTAATTAACTGAGTAATCATGTGGACTAGAAAATTTCAAGTGAAAAGCATTTCTCCAAAAGGACCGAACTGTGTCCTCAAATGTCTTGTTTGGTCACAACCCGATGATTGTTGTTTCACTGTCACGGAGGAGGAAAGAAAACAGGAAGTATCCACCATCTGAGAATTTGGATGTTTTTACTGAAAAAGTGTGGCTTGATACAATGAAAACTTCGTAGATTGATAACTGCATATTAAAATTTTGTTGATTAATGTAGTAATAAATGATTATTTGTGACATAGTCTGTATGACAACATGTACAGATCGTGAGACAAGAAAAGTATAGTTTGTAAACACTATTCAATTCAATCGTATTTGTATAGAGCCAATCATAAACGACGAACATCTCTAGATGCTTCACAATTCAAGGCCGAGACCTCATGACCATACTACGTCAGATGGGAATAGTTAGAGGATTAAGTGAGAATAGAAAATGAATTACCGTATTTTCCGGACTATGAGACGCACATAAAATACTTAATTTTTCTCAACTCAGGTGCACCTTATATAAGGATTTTTCCTGGTTTGGGCTTACGGTAAGGTCAGTTCAAGGTCAGTACATGGTACACGGCGCTCAAAAATCTGTCAAACTGCTTTAGTACGACTTTTGCTGTGCACCACTTGTACAAGCTTTACATTACTACACATTATATTAATTGTGTCATTGTGTTACAACTGAACAATGTTGAGAGTTATTGTGGAAAGTCTTGAATTTATTTATAATATTTTTAATTTTTTAATAAAGTTTGACTTATCTAAGTTTTGTGTTGCGTAATACGCCTTGTAATCTGGTGCGCCCTATATATGGAAAAAAATCTAAAAATTGGTCATTTTTGGAGGGTGTGCCTTATCGTCCAGAAAATACGGTAATATAGCATGACATTTTTCAGGGTTTTGGAGTTCCTACAAAAAAAACTTTCATTTTCACTTTCTACGCTATGATTAATGACTTTTTCTTCTTATTACAGCAGCTTGTAACAATGTGTATTAAAATGTAAAATCACAGACATAACGCAGCCCGTCTAGTGTATTTACATTCAAACGCCAATATATCAAAGCTGTGTGCGACTGTGTTCATTTTGGGTGGACATTATCTGTACTTATTCAGAAACGTTAATACTTACTAAACATCAACGGCTTAGTCATGAAAATGCTTTTTTTCCATGTACAGGACACTTTCTGAGCAGAAAGCTGGACTGACCCTGCCTGTTTCCGTCGTCTCCGCCTGGATGAGTTTCTCCATGTCCTGTGGTTTCTTCTTCTCTTGCGACTCGGGGTGTTTCTTCTGGGTGCCACCGTGCCTCCTCACCGAGCGGCACCTCGGGTTCTCGCCGTCTGCTGATATGATGCTGATCTGCCTGCGAAAAGGACAGACGAACCGCACTGTAAAACCCTAAACGTACACAATGACGCAAAAGGTGCTAAAATGCATCCAGTACCTGATAAAATTCCTCTTGGCTTCATTGATCATCGGTTCATTGTCGACCATGTCTGTGTGGTTGCTGAGGGCGTCTTCAGGGAACAGTTCCTCATCAATCAACTCCTCTGTGAAAGTATTAAGACAGTCATATTGTATTTCTACTGATATGAGGCGATAAAAAAGAGGATTTACCAGTGGCCTCGTCCTCCTCTATGATGTCGTCCAGGGAGTAGTTTCGGAGGAACTCTGCAAAAGCCCCGTTCTGTTTGAGCAGCTCCTGGTAGGATCCCATCTCGGACACTCTGCCCTCCACCAACACCATGATATTATCCACCTGGGGCAGGAAGCTGATGCCATGCGTCACGAGAATACGTGTCTGGAGTCAAATGACAGAAAACTATGATTTTACTACGTTTAACACAAGACAGAAAACCAAACCCAGCTTCGAGGGACAGTGATAGTGCTGCACAACGACTCACGCACTCTTATCAGATATTGGTGCCATAAAAAGTAATAACCTGATAAAAAGATTTTAAAAATATTTAAAAACTTCCTCTTTTGGGAGAAAAAAAAACCTTGAGCTGCAAAACACTCAAAGAGGGTATGATTTACTGATGGCATATGGAAGGAAAAAGTTCCCACATCGCCACCACAGTTAGAAATCATACATCAAGTGAGAAAACCCACGTATTCTGCAGTTCAAACTTTTCAATCATCCCTTTATTGCCTCTGTACCATTGTAATGAATGAGGAATAATAGCTATACAGGCCAAATTTCTGTGGCCCTTTTGGCGGTCGACGCTTTCAAACGACATGGGAATCCATGCGCAATTTCCGCACCATTTTTCATTGCCTGGATCCTGCCAGTTGACTTATCAAAGAAAATCCTCAGAAGCACATGCCTCACCTTGCCCTTCAGCGCCCCCTCTGGGCCAATGAGATTGTCAAAGATGTGTTTGGCCACGTGAGCATCCACGGCAGACAGCGGGTCGTCCAGCAGGTACACGTCGGCATCACTGTACAGAGCTCGGGCCAAGCTCACCCTCTGTCTCTGGCCACCGGAGAGGTTGATGCCCTGCAGGGGTTGAAAACCATCTGATGAAGACGTCGGTTTGCGCAGTGTCTGTTGTTGGCGCTGACATTTTATTCTGCACGGTGCAACGTGTGGCCAAAAAAAAAAAAAAGAACACGTTCGCCGTGGCATCATTTTGATTATGATTGTAACTTAAAACTGAAGACATTCCAAAAATAATTTCAATGAAATTATGGATTAAACAGAACAGCCTTCACAGGTTGGTTAAACTGTGCCACGTCTTCCCTTCTTAACGTGTCGTAGACCATCAGGTGTGTTGTGCAGAGGAATGGTGGGTACAGAGGCAGTAGTCGTATTAGTGCCACTAAAACTACCGCGCAAATCCATATTATGACAAGAAACGGACAAGAACTTGTAAATGTGTCCCAAGTGCAGTTGCCAAAAGCATCAAATGCTATGATGAAATTCAAGAGGACCATCCCAAGAAGGGAAGACCAAAAGCTACCTCTGCTGCAGAGGTGAACTGTATTAGAATCACCAGCCTCAGAAACCACCGATTCAGTGTTTAATAGCTCCGGCAACTACACATTCAAAGCTGTTGACCTTTTCTTGGACTCACTGACCTTCATTCGCTCTTCACTGAGTGTTTCTTGCCCTAACACGGATTTGTACAGTAGTTGTAGTAGCACGAACAGAGCTGCTGACTCTGCACCCACCGTTCCTCTCGACAACTGATGGACTTAAGCACGTTAAGAAGGCAAGAAATGGCACAAATGAAGTCCTGACAAGGCTCACCTGTGAACTGAAAACCACTGCAGTATTTAAAAATAAAATAAAATAAAAAACAATACTGAAATAAAACCACGCATAGAGCTAGAAACAGAACATAAAACGGAGAGAGTCCACAATAAATAAAAAATCCATACCTTCTCTCCTATCTCAGTCATATCTCCGCCGGGCAGCACGTCAAGGTCAGGGGTCAAAGCGCAGGCCCCCAGAACGCAGCGGTACTTCTGCTCATTGAAAGGTTTCCCAAACAGGATGTTGTCCCGCAGGGTGGCATTTTGAATCCAGGCCTGCTGAGGCACATACGCCACCGAGCCCTGAGGAGAGGAACGTCCCGTCACACTGCTTCCGTTAAGTGTCGGCGTGAGGCCGCACCGAGAGGAAACCAAAGAAATCCGAACGAATGTGTTTCTACAACGCTGTGTCGTGTCACGTCAATACAAGTTATATAAAAGACAAAAGCGTAAATAATGGGCACGTAAAAGTATGAAATGAAATAATTGGACTCGGACTTTATTTATCCCTGTTAGGAAAGTTCCTTCATTCCGAGGGTAAGAATATAATGGAATCAAAAAAAGAATAACAACTTAAGCTGTTTCTTAAAATTCTCAGCTTTATCCTGATCATTTTGTTTAAGCCTGAATATAATATAAGACTAAAATTTTCTAAATCAGTCAAACTCATAAACTACAAGACTGCAATGAAATGAGTCACTTCCTGAAATTAAAATACAATTAAAAGTGCTCATGAATTCATAAATCTAACTTAAAAACACTGAAATAAAAACTATGGGCCTCATGCAAGAAACCATATATTTTCTTATTTTTTTGTTAGTATCCTGCATATTCTCTTATTTTGTTAGTACCCATAGATTTGTGGGTTAACCTTTCTTTTTTTAAAAATATTTTTGCTCTTACTCCAAGTAGGATCAAATATTATAAGTGGTCGAGGGCACCGTAACCAAGATACGAGAAAAAAAAACAAACACAACCTATTAAGGATTTGTTCAGAAACACATAACACAGTCTGATTCACAGATAGATTATTACATTTGTTGAAAAATATCTTATTTGTTAGTTAAAGGCTTTAAAGCTCGTTTTACGTCAGAGTCTGGTGCATATCAGCACAGACTGGTTTGAAACGGAAACTACAGAAATTGCAAAGTTTGTGCTGTTTCTGCAGTAAAAACACACATCGGGTCATTGAGACAGTGACCTCGTATTTACAGACTTTACATCAAACAGCTGATAAACCAGACAGTGTGGGGAGAGTTTTACATCGTGGTTATACATGCTGGATTTGATTCAGGGACAGAAGAACCACCAGACATGTACCGAGACGAGGATCTCCGAGGTTTTTATCCTGTCAGTGTTTGTTTGAACTGTTCGCATCTGTGTTGCACTGATGGAGACTCGATCCGTGGACAGCCGTCAGACCGAACCACCGCCTCCCCGGGAGGTAATGAACAGTTATTTATATCCTCTGTCATTTATTTCACTTGTGTGTGATTTGGTTGGACTGTTGTCTCTCACTGTGAACCTTGGTCCATTTCCTAGTTCTGTTGGTAATTCAGGCAGGTAAGAAATGACTGTCGACCCTGATGAAGACATCTGATTCCTCTTATTTTTTCTCTAATTAAAAAAATGAAAGATAATCTAATGATCTGTTACGTTTAAGCTTGGCTGATATTTCTAATCATGTTCTTGATGGTGTAGTTACGTCTTATCGTGAAGCTGAATCAGGTCTGTTTACAAAAAATAAAGATGAGCTACGCTGCTCTATTGGTGGAGTTAATCTGTTTGTCGAATGCATACATAAATAAAAAGGCTGACTGATGTATTTTGTAATTTCCTGTCTTTTGTGAGTGGTGATTCACACGGCGCTGGTGGAAAACAGGGCCAGAACACTCGGTGCGATTCGTATAAATGACTAATGACTCGGACGAGGTACCTGTGAGCGCGCTAACGTCCAGCTGCGTTAGCACTAAATTCACTGTGCAGCTTTAAACAAAAGGGCAGAGAAAACATTAATGAAGTCGTACCCGAATGGAAACCTCTCCTTCCAGTTTCTCCATTTCACCCAGCAGTGCAGAGACCAGCGAGGATTTCCCACAGCCAACGTGACCCACGACGGCCAGGAGGGAGCCCTGAGGCACCATCACATTAATGCTGCAAACACAGGACACATTCACGCTGTCAAGGATCACGTGGCCGTGTTAATGCAGTGTCGCATGAAAACGTGGGAGTATGTGGGTTTTTTTTTCATGTCATACTTGTGCAGAACAGGTGGATCTTCCTTCGCCCAAGTGAATTTCCCGTTGACGACAGCAACCGAAAAGTCTGACAGGAAACAGAAAGACACAGGAATGTCGTTTTTTTAACCCGGCCGTGCTTTTGAATGGCTGTCACATATTTGCAGTCTGAGTCATTCGTGCACTCCTCGGGCTCACAGTCGGTGGGTGGACGGTGCACGTGCGCAGCCGTGACTCTGCACTGAGGAGTCGTATTTCAGAAGCTGACAGTTTACACAGAAAAAGACATTCTCAGGACGTGGAAATGCAACAGCGGCTAAACTGAGCGGCCGATGTAAAAACTCAACGGGCGGCTCGGTGGCGCACAGGGTAGCGCTCGGGCCTAACAACGAGGACACACCAACCGGCGGGGTCTTTCTGCGTGGAGCTCGCACGTTCTCCTCGTGTCTGCGTGGGTTCTCTCCGGTTCCTCCAGCCTCCTCTCACAACGAAAACATGCACTAGGTTAATTGGTCACTAGATTAAATTGCCCCTGTGTGAATGATTGTCCGTCTCTTTGTGGCTCTGGCCCAGGTCGTTGTGTGGTCGAACGATTATTTCTAAAGCTGCACCTTTCAAGACCAGCATTGTTCCGGGTCGTCAGCTTTTGGACATTTCCATATCTACTGGGGACGCCCTCAAATAAACCAAAAAAGTTATGGATGAGGTTTTGAAATTTAAGATTCCAAATATATTTGAAATCTTGTATCTGTATCAAGTTGATACGTTGAATTTAAAAAGAAGAGACGATTATAAAATGTTGAGAATTATGGTTTTGGGAAGCAAAAACACAACAACCAGAAGATGGAGAAGTGATCTAAGAATGGATGGATCTAATGCCAAGTATTGACAACGTGGAGAAATCGACGGCAGCACTTAGACTGGAAGTTGATTAATTTAATCGTATCTGGACAGGATGGCGACAGCATGTTAGACCATTCAGATCTGACTTTGTACAGGATTCAGTAAAGCTTGTTTCAGAACAGACACCGGAACGGGAAATAATGTTTGGTGGTTTCTTTGCTGCACCCTCGTGTGAAGCTACATTCTGGCTCAACTTCAGTGTAAATTACACTTTTTTGTGTGTGTGTGTGTTTTTGTGTGGTTCTATTACCGTATTCAAGGCTTTCCACAGTAATTCTCAACATTGTTCAGGTGTAACACAGCAAATACAAACCTGTACATTAATGTATTGTATAGTAATGTAATGCTCGTACAAGTGGCGTACCCCGAAAGTTGTACTAAGGCATTTTGACAGATTTTTGAGCGCTGTGTACCACGTACTGACCTCGAACAGACTTTACCGTAAGTGCAAACCAGGAAAAGTCCTTGTATAAGGCACACCGGAGTTTAAGGCGCACTGTCGAGTTTTGAGAAAAATAAACTATTTTATGTGCGCCTTATGGTCCGGGAAATACGGTAGTTTGTTAGTTGGTGGTAATGTGTTAGGGGTATTTCACTGTATGAAATGTTTTCGCACTGTAAGAATGGACATTCAGGGACAATACGTTTTTGCTTAGACGCTGATATCTTAAAAATGACTCTGCATGTCTAGAGGAACTTGTTTTGTTGAAAAGTCAATAAAGTATCAATTTAAAAAAAATGTTTTCAGAACAACCACAGTGCTGCAAAATCAATTTCTCACCACATTTGTGCCAACTGTGTAAGATAACACCTCCACCACAATACGCTGTGTAACGGAAGTTACACAACAACCACAAGCTACTCGTGAAATAACTGCTGACAGGCCGATCGAGAGTAGGAGACGGGAACCGAACCTGAGGTGATGATGCAACTTGTCTTTATTTATTTACTGTCATTCAAACCGCATGTGAGCTGCCACAGCCGAGCTGTCAACAAGTCATGAGTCATTTCCTGTAAATTGGTAGTTTCTGATCCGTATCCGAGGTGTGTTTTGCAGTTTACCGTACAAGCCAGGTTAAACACCGCAGGCCCAAATAACACCCGCTTTTCAACGGGTGACGAGGTTTTTTAAAGGATGAGAATGCAAAACGTCACAGTCAGTGCCTCGAAGCCGAAGCAGCGTTAAACGGTACCTGCTGCTGTGTTGTTTCTGTCCACTGAATTCGGATCCAGCTCTTCGTGGCTCAGGAATCCTTGGACTCGCTTCAACGAGACGCTCGCCTGGGGATACAACGCGAACACAAAGTTCACGAACCGGCACATGCGTGGGAGGGGTGAAGGAACGGAGGAGGCGAAGGAGCTCCTACCTGCACGATGCTGCTGATGACCTGTGGGAGCATGTTCAGAGGGAACCGGAGGATGTTGAAGAGCGACAGGGACACAAAGGCCCTCTCCGCATCCAGGACGTGGTTCTCGTCCACCGTCACGTATACGGCAAACGTCGTCAGGGCGACCTGGAAACACAAACAGGCCCGCCATTTTACTGTAAACAAGCGCGCACACGTTTGTGCATTAGTCAGAATGAACCGGCGACCTGGCAGTGATCTGACTAGCGCTTTGCCGCGCGGCGGCAAACGGCGCAGATTCAATCGCCACGTCGTCGCTTTTGTGCAGAGGCTGATCACACGCAGAGATTAATGAGAGAAAAACGCCGACACTGTGTTTATTTCCTTGACATCAAACACACAAAATTCCAAAAAAATAGAAAAAAAAAATCAGGGTTTTTCCATTTCGCATGCATTCAGAGGTGGGTAAACGGAAACAATACTCAAGTAAAAGTATTTACTTCATTATCGAGTCGGAGTAAAAGAGTAGACTCAAGTAGTGAGTCATGTCATAACCTGCTGCACTGCCTCCAAACAGGTCATTGGGTTATTTTGTTGATTTCCATGATTATTCGATCTTCAATTGGGTTATTTTTTTAATATTTGTTGTTTATTTTGTTTTTTTTTATTTCGTTTTGATTATTTTGATCATATTTGCACATATTGTCGCGTCTAGTTTGTTCAGTTTCTTGACAATATTAATTTCTATTCTTACTTTTTGCTTATTTTCTGTGTTTGTACTCGTGTTCATTTTACAGTTTACTTGTGCGCTTTTTGTTTTCTTCACTTCCTTTGTAGTTTAGCTAATCCATTGCTCAACTTGGCTCATTTTTTTGTGTATTTCGTTGCATTTTGCGATTACTTTTGCACATCTTTGCTGATCTTGATGCTTCGCTTATTCATTCTGATAATTTGCTTCATTAATTACACTCAGTTTTGGTTTTTTTTGTTCTTTTTATTTAGAAATTTCTACATTGCGGAGAATGGAGCACATTGTAACATGTTTTTCACCATAAATGTAACTCAGTAAGAGAAGATAATATTTTGCAAATGAACTGCTCTCACACTAGTATATTATATTTCATGGGAAAACAGTCGAGTACGACGCAGCTCTGCACATATTACATCTGGTTTTGCGTCTTGTCACAACACAGAGGCGGTAGTTTTTATTTCTGCAACGAGACCCTAAAACCTGCTTCATCTGACCTTTAAACAACTTGCGATTGTAAAAATCCCACCGACTGATACGACGATTACTAATTCTGGTGGTGAATCGATTCATTGCGCAGCTCCAACCACACGTTTTACTTCGCTCCGCCTCCACCTCGAATCAGACCGCCGACGGCGTGACGCGCACCTTCGACCACAGAACCCGCTCACCCGACTCCGGTAGTGCTCAGCTCTACGCCACACACCGTTTAACAGCTACCGGACTGGATAATGTTTTTCTCCAGACTATGAAGTGAAGCAGTAAACAGAAGACCGTCATGTGGAAAATGGTGCGTGACGCTGTTATGGGGACAAACCGCTAACTTATGATGTCGCTGGCAGGTTATTAGATTATGTTACTAAACTGCAAGCTGACAGGTTGATGACTATAGTTGGTCCAGAGGGTGATGCTGTGAAAAAACATTGCTATTAACAGGTTGCTCTCGTACCTTGTAAATACGATGCTGCAAACCAAGTAATTTCAGACACTGATGCTAAATGCTAACACGTGCAGTCCCGTTTTATAATGACAACACCAAATTTACATGGTGTTTACACATAATGACAGGTGGCGCCAACAAAAGCACTCATCAAATGGTGGAATTTTGCATTAATTTCTTGTTTTTTTGTTATTATACGCGGTAGCATTGCGTATCCCGAAAGATGACAGGGTGGAGATGTGATGAACTCAATAACGTCGGCGCGCCAGGTATCGCACATGAAACCAATATCCACGTTTTTTTTAGCAGATCATAATTATAACGCCAACATTAGCCATGTTCTTAAATTGCGCCGATCGGCCGGATGTGGTCAAATATCTGGCCCGAAAACGCTACTAAAAGCCCATTTACTTTTTTTTTGATAAGTGGTTGTTTTTTGAATAGAAAACTATGGGAACTAGGTTTGTTGGAAAACAGCATATACTCACATTTTAAGAGACTCTCCCGCGGCTTCCACACAAGCTGTGTACGTGTGTGTGCGTGTGTCGTGTCTATTGACTTACACCATTTATAAGTATTGTCTTACGTATCTGACTGGGTTATCATCTGGTATTGATGGGTTAATTGTGTTTGTTACGCACATCTTTTTATTCTTATGAATAACTTACGTAAGCGTACGCTGTCCTTTACAAACTGAAATTTAAAAAAAAAAAGCTGTGACTGCTGCCTGTACGTACGTTCGGCCAAAAGCAGCTGGAGCCGACACGTGACCAGTTTACTATAAGTCATATAACATCTTGAATGAAATAAAGGCACGGTGCACGTTGGGAATCATTTAAGCTACTCCGCATATATTTGTGTTGGTTTCCTGCAGTGAACAGATGTACTTTTATGAGGATATAATTCCTCATTTATCCGCATCCGTATTAATCCTTTGTTTGCTGCAGTGGCAGCTGATGTCAGCGTCGGCTCAGCAGGAAAATATTACTACCACTGCTAAGAAGGTTAATCGTATAAATATTGAATTAGAGTGTAGAGACCCGGGACTACGTTTAAAAACAGAACATATGAGGTGCACGAGGCAGCTCTTTGTCGTTTGTGTCAGCCACGTTGACGTTACGAACACATGCCAGGCTTTATTTAGATCCGTCATATCTGACCAAATCGCTGCCGCCTGAGGAGCTGCACTTCCACGCAAAGCCTTAATATGAAAACACTGCGCTGTGTTACGTTCACGTAAACGTCACACCAATCCAGTCCAAATCTGTAATTCTGGACCTTATTTCAGCGTTACACGGAAGCGTACCAGGAATGGGGCACTGGTCCAGGCCATGGTGGACAGCGCTCCCAGGTAGGCCGTCTTTCGTAGCACATTGAGCTCCTTCTGCCGTATGGCCAGGACCTTGTCTTTGAAGGAGGGCTCCCAGGCGTAGAGCTTCAGCACCTTAATGCCATTCAGGATCTCGTTCATGAGCTTGATGCGAGAATCTTTGTGCTGCATCTGCTCCACCTGCGAAACAGGAACAGGACGACACAGGGAACCGTGAACTGATGAGGCGAGCAGACAAGGGAACTCTTTCTGCACGGTTTAAACAAGTTTGATTTAAGACATTCTTAATGCGGCTGAAGATCCACTTTATGCCTGCAGTCATGAGTCGGACTTGTTGAACTGAGTGCGAGTGGCTTCAGTGAGCTCTGCGATGCTCGGATTGGCTCGGAGGACGGGGTGAAGATTATTAATGGACGATCCTGTATATTTATTGAGGTAATCTTAAGAAGGTACATTCTTTACCTTTAGGTACAAAGGCAAAGTGCAATAAGCCAAAGCTCCAGGCTACAGCTTTTCATTCAGTAATCTTTGTTTTGTGGCTAAATCAATGTGTTTATTGAGGAAAATGTTCAATAGAGACTAACTGTGCATTAACTGTGTAAACTACTACTATCACTACTACATGAAACGTTATAATTCCAATATCGCTACAATAAAAACTTAATACAGCTTTATGGAAAAAACAAACAACTTTATTTCTTACTCAAATCCATTTCTCAGACCTGTTAAAATCATACATCAAGTGTAAAATGCAGATTGATGTATGTTCATCACATTTTAAGGACAGTTTGAAAACCGACATGGATTAAGATGTCTGTTGGTTTTGACCAGAATAATATCCATTCTGGGGGGATGGGTGGCCCGCTGGGCACGGACAGGCTGGCGAGAACAAGGGAACTCCAGGTTTTGTGGGTTCTGTCTCTCGCTTGTGTGCCCGGGCC
>JAQQAE010015769.1:0-11951 GCA_029823295.1 Pseudamia nigra
AGTTGTGAAATTATTTATCTTGGTGTCAATTTTTTACATCACAAAAACCTGGCATTTGAACAGGGGTGTGCAGACTTGCATATGCACTGTATAGAAAAAGAAGTACCATATTTTCCGGGTGAAAAGTCGCTCCAGAATGTTAGTCACACGAGCCAAAAAATGCATAATGAAGAAGAAAAAACCGTGTATTACTTGCTCTACAGAACAGGTCTCATTTCTTCAGGGGCCACGCGCTTGATGGACAGCTTGTGGCTCACCTCCTCTAGTGGCTGTCAGTGTGACAAACACCCTATACTCGAATTTATTCAAAATGCAAGTCGCTCCGATGTATGTGTCGCTCCCCTCGCCAGAGTATGCAAAAAACGTGACATTTAATCCGGAAAATACGGTATTTCAATTGACAATTCAAAGTATGACTGGAGATAAAGAATTATATAAGAAACTAAAAATGGACATGGATTCAATAATGGTTTACACATTAGACACATGGTCTAAAATATTACAATTATACAAAATCCAAATGGACACCATAAGGAATTACAGCTTTGTGTGTAAGAAATTTGGTTTGGAGAATTGCAATTTTTTTCAGATATCTTCAGGCAGCTCTCATCAAGGAAGTGCATATGGTGATTAAAATCATAACCAAAGCTTACCAAGCAGACAATAAGAGATTGATTTTAATACTATACAAAGCATTAAACAATAATGATAATTATTCAACCGAATGCATATGAGACAAATGATAGAAGGAATTAAACACAAAAATATCAGGACGATTGGCAAAACGTGTACAACTCAACACACCAATTTCCAATGACAAGGATCATTATCATATTAAACTCCAACCCTATAGAAGTTGTAAAATTCTTTTGTTCAGGCAGACAGCAGGGAGCAAGGTTTTGGACACGTGTATAGGGTCATTATCTCATTTATGGCGACACGGTGGTACAATGGGCAGCACTTGTGCCTCACAGCTAGAAGGTCCTGGGTTTAATCTCAACGCCGGGCGGCGGGGCCGTTTGCATGTTCTCCCTGTGTCTCCATAGTTGTGAATGCAAATGAGTGTCTGTGTAGTCATGAGGTCTCGGAAAGCGCCTAGAGATCACCGATTACGATTGGCACTACACAAATGAAATTGAATTGAATTTATTCTTGCATATGTAACAATATATTTGCTTTTAGTGACAATTGTGTTCTTAATCCAAATTGGTGTCCAGAGTGCTAAAACTTCCATGACAGCGAATATGGAGGGAATTTGCCTGGAAGAACTTAACATAAAAACCCAAACATAAAAAGCAAACAAATCAACATCAGGATGTTGGAGAGAATGTGGATCTAATAATGTCAACCATACTCATGTTTTTGGAATTGCCCGAAAATAACTGTTTTGGTCAATGATAAGTGAAACGCTCGAGCAAATATTTGGACATTAGATTCTTATGATTTGTTGTGTTTTTCACCTGTGTAATTTTACTAACGAATGTGTGATGGGAAATAACAGATATCTTAAAATTAAAATATAACTAGTAGCAAGTAAAAAAGCAATAAAAAGGAACAGGGGCAAGGTAGACCCGCCCACAAAGGACCAATACCAGGTAATCATAGGAAATTTTTTTACATTGGAAAAACTAACCCACAGACAAATGGATAAGAAATGGACAATGTACAAAGGCCACTTCAGCGACATGTAAATGGACTAAGAATTATGACGTGGACTGCAGAATAAGCAGCAGCATTTCCAGGCCTCGACTGTTTTGATTGTATGTTCCGTACACACCGTTTAAAAAAAATAATAATTAAAATTCAAGTGAAAATAAAGCACCATATTATGGTCTGTTGTTCACTGTGCTTTGCCCACTATTAATAACATGTCCCTCATTATAATAATTGAACTCCAAGCCTGTCTAAACACAGGCTGGTTCCCTACATGGACCCAAGGTTCCAAGGAACCTGAACAGCTCCAGTTCAAGAACCACAGTTCATTTGTTGTGAAAACATTCACATTGGCACAAATCATGGTCAGCTGTGCTTGTACTGCGGTGCATGTTTCAGCACCAAGGACAGCATCATGGACTGACAATAGGCTGCAGACCATGACGCTGTCCAAGGTTCTGAATCTGAGAGCATCATTAGGACTGGGTTTACAGAAAATGATGCTCCCAGAGCTGTAAAAACAGTTTTGTTGACAGTGTCTACAATTTAATGCTTTTTAAGACATGTTTGGGATCACTTTAACTAATTTTAAGATTTTATCCATAAAATTTGCTCATATTTCAATATCTCTTTTCTTACTGCAAATGCATCCATATATGCCATTTCTATGTATTTCACTCTTTAAATGTGATCTATATTAAAACACATAATGCCTTATATTTATTCAACTGAATTTATTTCAATTGCAATATGTAATAATTATGTGTTGCAATTGAAATAAATTCAGTTGTATAAATATAACATAATTATAACATATTTATAACATAATTATAACATAATTTGGCATAATTCTGTCAAAACTCATGTAAATATGCAGAGGACTGTGTTACATATTGTGTTCAGGCTCTTTATGACATCCGTATGCAACAGATTATTATGAAATCTGAGTTTAATTGCATAATGAATGTCTAAATTACGTTTTTTGAGTTATCATGCAACTTGATTACATAATGCCTTCAGAAGCCCTTCTGGGTAGAGTTCAAAATCTACTATGTAAATGAAGTAATGTGTCCCTCTTATAATGGCTTGTTTTTCTCGCAAATAGAACATCTGGCTCACAGGTTGGTATTTGTGTATGGTGTTTCTGTTGTACCTGATACACATGGTATGCGTTGGCAGCTCGCCCCTGTAGGAACACTGAGGGGATCCACACATTGATGAGTGCGCGATGAGCTCTGAGTGACACAAACAACCACAATCCTCAGTGCCGTCATCATGACTATCATCATCATTATGATCATTATCATCAATGGCTGTAGTAGCAACATCAACAGTGTGTCAGCATTATGCTTACAGGAAGCTACGGCAAATTATAGCTCATTTCAGCAAAACACCTCCAGATCTAATTTGGTCATGAACTGAGAATGGAACAAATTAAAGAAGGTACGAAATACAGCAGTGTAAACGAAGGAAATATTTACACAGTAAAAATGTAACTCCAACACTATGTACACCCATTTCATTAACTGAATAATTAAAAGCATGTATTTATTGCATAGATATACTTTGGACTGGTCACAATAAATGAACACTTAAAGATGTGCAGTTCTTTCATGGAACACAATGTCACAGATGACAGAGGTTTTGAGGGAGCATGTAGTTGTCATGCTAAGTGCAGGAATGTCCACCAGAGCCGTTACCCATGCACGAAATATTGATTTCAATAATTAAAACCAACCCCAACATTGTTTCAAAATTGTTTCAAAGAATTTGCAGTACCCCCCCCCTAAGGGTGTAAGAAAACATTGTTGCACTAATATTGGCATATTTCATTTTGGGATACAGTATCAATATTCAAAAGCTCTGCATCAAACCATTTACACACATACATTCATGACAGTGGTTTATATTTTGTGATTGTACTTAAACATTCGACCCCTGGTTTGCAGCAGTGATGCAGCCATTTGACTCCTCCACACCACATTCCACACTAAAGGAACGAGATCTAACAAAAGCACAGATCTCTGTGATGGATGGGCATGAACAAGAACAAGAGTAGCCTACACTAAGAGTAGCCTATGAGGGCAGAGCAGCTGCAGGTGTGGAGTTTTCTCCTCTGCCATTCATCAAGACATAAGAGATGTGTCTTTAAAGCTCTGACATTTAAAAAAGCACTTACTGTTTATACTAACTGGAATGTGTAAAATTCACTGTTTACAGAATTTTATTTTTGTGAGCATTAATATTAAGAATTCTGCAAGTACTTTTACATTTTTAAATGGTGCCAGAAAACATCAAACACAGATCTCAGTGTTCTGATTCCATAAAACAATGCATTTACTCAGATTTTGTGTATCTACTGGTGCACTGGAAAATTTTCCTAAAAACAAATTCTCAAAGACAGACAGCGGAGAGCGAGAGAGCGAAAGAGAGAGAGAAAGAGACAGGGTGAAGGAGAGACAGAAAGAAAGAAAATCAAATTAATATAACCTTTATTTAACTAGGAAGTCCCTTAAGAATATAATCTCTTTTTTAAGGAAGACCTGGCCAAGAAGGTGCATCAAGCCAATATTATATCCCCTGATTCTTGTAAATACACATCCAACAAGCCTCACACATGCAAATAAGTAACTACATCAGCTTGGAGTGCCTGTCATAAATCAGACACCCAGCCAGTTCATAAAACAGGTGGTTTGTACAGATACAGAGTTTCAGAAATGGTCAGACAACAGGGCATGCTGGTCGGCCTTATGCCAGCCGCACGTAGAGAATCACGACCGATCCCAACTCAACTCTATAGTTCAGTCGTCTAGTGCACACGTACCTCGCACACAGCTGCAGATTGACGTCACGACTTATACCTGGTAACTGGTGTCATCTATCAACAGTAAACATTGATTGCATTGTGACACATATAGTTCACATGTCCCACAATGATAAAAGTCATGAAGTCGAGTCATTACCGCCACACATCGCCGAGGCTGAGTCCTGACAATTCATGTTGAATCGGCACGATTTGTGTCGGGACAACATTAAGACTGAAAAATCTGGGTCAGGATCCACCGCACATCAGGCAGATTTCCAGCTCAGGTGAGTCACGCTTCTCTATGTGCAGCCGGCTTTACTGGGGTCTGGTCCTGACTGCAGTATGTTTGCATAACTGACTAGATTCGACAAAAGCCTTTGATGGCATCTTGCATTTTGGAGGAGTGTTCTCTTCACGGACAAACCCAGGTCTACACCGTATCAGAATGTGGCTACAGAGGTTCCCATGCCTTAGTTCTGAAGCAACTGGACAAATGTGTTTTGTTTTGAAGGTGTTGCACAACTCATCCAAGTGTTTAGTTCCTTTAAGAAGCTACAGATGGGAACTATGACCTTGGTGACAGAGAACATTCACAGACAGTACTGATTATTTTGTTAGATTGATGAGCAGTTTGCTGATGTTCGTAATGCTAACTGTATGCTCCCTAAAAACTTGTGGCATTTGTGGTATTGTGTTGTATAAAAGATTTGCAATTTTTTTTGTGTCCTTTTAACTGTGACCAGTCCAAGACACACCTGTGCAATAATAGTGCTCCTAAAACACCTTATTGGTAAATCTTACCTGTCAGGTGGATAGATTATTTTATCAAAGATCAAGTGCTAACAGTTTTCCAGAGATATACCGTAAACCTTTGTTTGGATATGCATAACCTTACATTCTTGAATTCAACTCATGAAAACACTGCGTTTGATTTACATTGTATGGAAGGAAAGAATGATGTTGTGAGACCGCATTTCATAGGAATGAAGGTTTCAGAAACATAAATAAGGATGAAGATAGTGAAAGAAAATAAGGAAAGGCAAACAATCTTACGTCTCAAAATCTGATAGGCTGGGGTCATCTGATGTCTGACTTAAATCACCTGGAACCTGAAAAAAAGGTAGATTAGTAAACTTACATATGGAAAATGTATTTTCCACAAATGGTGATATACATCTTTTCTTAAATTTCTTAAATCATAACTTTATTGAACTAGTAAACATATCACATAAACCTCTGTGGGTTAAAGTGGACAAGCTGAACAATTTTAGTGTAGATAATCAAAAACCAGCATGCGTCATTCAGTGAGGCATTTGTCGTTATACACCCAACACTTGGGAGAACATTACCTGGCAATTCCAATACAACTATACTATATAGGATTTGGTCTTGAATTTTGAATTGCGTAGACATAATATTGGATTATGAATGCTACTATACAATTATAATTATATTGAATGTGTCCTGTTCTGACGAGGATTAAGGGGTAGAAAATGGATGGATAGATGGTGTCCTGTTCTGAGGAGGGTGATCTTTTGGACTATGGTCCAGTCACTAGAGCCTTAATGACCACAGGAAATATTTCATACTCCACATCCTACTGATACCCATTTCAAGTTTGTTTCCAAGGTCAATGATGTATCACTGAGTGTTTGTTTTCCTGTTTGCCTTTGACAGGAGTGTCTGGCTTGTAGGCTCTTAGTTCAGTCAGCCTGGAAATGTGTTTTCCAGAAGGCATTGACTGGTATTGGAATTTTTTTTTTGGTTTTACCACTTCTCAGCAGTATATACAGTTTTTACAGAAGAACCCCTGCAGGTTTTCCAGGTACAGTACTGTATACTACTGCTTTATCATGATACTGGATCCATTGGCTTTTTCAAAAGTTCCTGGCATCCTGAGGCAGAGTGGTCAACTCTTCAGTTGGTTTTGAGAATCAGACCTCTGTGGATGGCTCTTTGGTTTTCCTGGATGAAGCCAGAGTTTCAGATACCAAGTGTGTTCAAAGTTACTGATACACTAAGGTCTCCTGTGTTCAAAATCCAAGTGGAAATAAATACTTCATAGAGTTTCTGCTCTGTGACTCCCTTCCATCCTGGATAATGTACAGTAAAGGTGTGTAGGATCTGCAGGTGAAACTGCTGTTAAATTTCAGGCCAGTTTCCAACAATGGCTTTGTCTTCTATTTAATGCATAAACTGTAAATAACATAATGCTAGATTTGACAACACAATATCTCCTTCTGAACCAGTAGAGGGATGACTGGGAGGAAAAAGAGCCAAATGGGGTGTCTCCGTAGCTCAGCTGGCAGAGTGCCTGGTAGTGCACACCCACTTGGCTCAGGCATAACTACAGCGGCAAGGACGCAAATCCAGCCCGTGGCCCTTTGCTGCATGTCACTCCTCATACTCTTCTCCCACATTTCCGGTCTCTCTCTACTGTACACTATCCAATAAAGGTAAAAAGCCAAAAAATAAATCTTTACAAAAATAAATTACCAAATACAAGTAGCACAGCACATCTAGCAAAGCAACTCTCCAGAAGTTACATAGAAAATCTGACGTACTGGCCACATAAAATCCAATATGGTGGTCATTTTATAATTTGACTTTGTTCATGCTTGAAATTAAAATGTACCAAGTTTGAAACAGCTCCACAGTATTTCACAAAACTAGGCACCCTTGTTCATTTAAAGTCAAGGGTAAAACACTGCACTCAAGGATGAACTTGGCTCAATTAGTAATAATAACCACAAATTCAATCCAATGCATCTATTCTTTGTATCAGCCTCAGGAAAATGTTTTGACTGCAGTATAGCTCATATATGCTGTTCCCTCCATTGTATTCAATTAAGCTGCCAAATAAAACTACACATCTATTCAATGGCAAAAAATAAACAGGCCCAAACAATTAAGTAAGAAAGCTAAAATTACTATTTCGATTTGAGTCTGCTCACTTTGTTGTCAAGGCATTATAGATCATTAATTTTGAACATTTTGTTTTCTTAAAAACATACAAACTTAATCTGGCTTATGTTGTCTGTTTACATTGTACTCACTCTGCTCAGTTACTCACTTACTCTAAAATGTCACCTGACAACAGAGACTGTAGTTAGAGTTATCCCAGTTTATACAGTGAGATGAGCCCTGTAATGAGCTGGTGAGTCATCCACAGTGTCCCCAACCTTTGCCCCAAGTCAACTGGGATAGGCTCCAGTGTTGAGATCTTCCGCACTGTGGTGTGCTCACTGGCTAGACTTCTTACTGGATGCTGAATCTGAGCACTGCACTTGAGTTATTGTCATTCCACACCTGGACTTACTCTGATATATTTTGAGCCTGTGTTTTTGTAGACTTTGCCAGGGTATCAACTTGCAGTGAAGTCCTCTCCAGTCAGTGTTATTTGCTTCTGTTTCTCATAGTCATTTTCTTCTCCTGGCCATTTCCCCTGTGCCTATCCCGTCAAATCACTTTTGCTCCATATCCTACACAAACCTTGTTCAGCCTTGTTCTCCATTGTCTGAGCTGCCAATTTCTTGCACTGGGCCTCCAAGCCCAGAGCTGACAGTAACCACCAGGCTGATTTGGCAGGAAAGCCTCTGCACCCCCACCTCAACTGGAGATAGCCAAGCTTGCCAACCTTTTTCTCTGCACTTTTGAGTCACGGACAGATTTCAAGGCCTTTGTCTGGTGGGCTTCTTCACAGCCCTCCTCCGATGGTACGATCAAAATATTAAAAATAAACAAAAAAACACTGAAAAAGAAAGTCTGTCCAAACTTTTGATTGGTAGTGTATTATAAGATGGAAGTTAATTATGCATCTACAGGTGGAGTAAACATCTGGGTTTGTAAGTCTACAACACATGTGCAGTAGGTGTAATGTTGACATTGTTAGTGAGAAGCAAAAATGAACTTAGACCTTACATATGCTACTGTGTTTATAATGTTGATGTATGTGAACCTCCTTGCTTTTTGTCAGTTTCCAGGTCTGTTGAAGACCCACATGACCACATCCACATTTTGACCTTGTGTGTCATAGTGTTTGTCTCATCCAAAGCATGCCTGTCAGTATCCCAGCTCTCCCAGGGAGACTATCCAGACCTGAACGTAAACACTGTGGGTCTGCAACCTCCAGGCTTTGATCAAAGCCTCCAAGAATCACACACAGTCTCACACACAAACAGGCAGAGAAAGTAATGGAAGAGTGAATTGCAAAGGCAGAATAAGTGACTAGGTTTCAGTCATCTTCTGGAAGTGGAAAGCATGCAGCAATCAGAAGCCAGAGCGGGTTGGATGGGCGCACACACACCAAGCGAGCAGTCCAGCAGAGCAGGGCTGAAACTGAGGGATAAGAGGTCCTGTCTTCAGCCTGGGGCTCCAATCACTGCTGCTCTATCAACTCATGGACCCTGAGTGTGTGTGTGTGTGTGTGGGTGCGTGTCTGTCCAGACTGCTTCAAGCTCTCCTGTGCATGACCAGATGCTGGCATTCTATGTATTTGTTGTTATTGTAGAGGAAAACTTTGAAAATACTGAGCAAAAGAAGGCAGAAAGGAAGAAGCAGATTAGAAATATTAGCAGTTGAAGACATCATTAATAAACATACAACACTAATCGAAGTTCATTCGCTCAGTAGAGAGGCATTAATCACTTCAAATTCGTACCCTGCTGAAGCATTAGAAAATACTAAAAACTGCATGCTCTAAAGATAGCTCTGGCATTTGTTCACGTCATCATTTAGCATTTTTATTATCATCATCAAATCATTATTCATCTCACAGGTATTACACTGCAAAAAAAATGGATTTTTTTTAAAACATGTTATATATTTTTGAAGTTTATATAAAGTCTGTGATGTAAAATATAACTGTCAAAATATAAACTTTCTCATTACCACCAGTCCTGAGAAATCCACACAAGATGGGAAAACAACTGTTTTGAAACTTTCTGATTTGTGACATCACAAGTCATAACCAATCATAAACCTGCTTCCAAGAGCCAGCAGAATTCTGAATTTTAAAAGATCATAAGTTACAACCAAGCACATTCAAACGTCAATTAGCTCCGTCCCCACGGGCCAACTTCCAACATTGCTGACATGAAAATTGCATTTGTATATTTACAGTAGCCTTGCCTCTGAATATGATTGCAGGGGTTCCTGGAAATGACCTGTAGACCCAGTTTATTAAGCATTGACAAAAGAAAACTTATTTTCAAAAGAGTAAAACATGATAAAGGATTAATAAAACATCTTTTGTAAATGTAAATGTATCTAAAAAAAATAATATTAAGACTTTAAAATAAAAATGTCTCAAATAAATTGAATTACATCAGTGTGTTTTTTCTCTCACTCAGAAATAATTATTTGGCAAGATATGTGGCATTCATTTCTGAATACAGGAACTAATAACCTTTAAATAAATAAGTGCCTAGAGATAATCGGCGATTATGATTGGCGCTATACAAATAAAAATTGATTGAAATATGACAGAACTACTATAGTAATACTCCACAGGTTGTCCCAAGGCACTGGCTGACGGTTAATGCAGGTGGAGGCATGACAGAGTCCTTACAGAGGTCGCCAAGTGGACTGATGTCCAGAGAGTCCAAGCCAACGGCAATGAGGCACATGTATCCAAAGTCATCAGTTTACAGATGGAAGGGGACAAGGCTCCCAGGGTAAGAACCTGCCATCCATCTTGCAACAGGCTTCCAACAAGGAGATGTGTGGACCTAAAAATGAAGCTTGTCTTCCCGGAGGAAGTGTCAGCAAGTACTCTTCATCTGGACATGGTTCTTTCAACAGCTCAAAAAATATCCTAACAGTCAAGGGGGGATGCTGGAGCTTATCCCAGCTGACTTAGGGTGAAGGCGGGATACAGTACACCCTAGATGAGTCACCAGTTCATTGCAGGGCTGACATGTAGAGACAGACAACCCAGGACCTTCTAGCTGTGAGGCACGAGTTCTACCTACTGCATCACCGTGTCACCATATCAGTGCACTATTTCTTACAAAAGACCAGCCTTGATCCCATACAGCTGAAGAAAGCCATGGGGGATATAGCGGCGACAGATGACACCAGTTCCAGGTGAGTATGGCTGACAAGAGACCACATCTGGAACCCTTCTGCAGGCAAAGGCTGATCCTGTCTCTGCTGCCCACTCAGGTGAGGTGTCACAGGGGTGAAACACCTGTGACCCTTAGACACCTGCTGAAGATGCAAAGGAGTTTCTAACAATGCTTGTGGCCTGCATTACCACCATACCATGAAAATGTTCCAGCTACACTGCAACTTAAGTTGCTCCTGCCATCTCTGCTTGTAGCAAAGCATCACTGTTTATCAAACTGTTAACTACTGAAGAGAATAATTGTTTAGAATTAAAGATTGTTGTTTGCGGCACATTTCATTTGTGTAACATCTATTAATAAGAGTATACATTGCATTTGTAGGTTCTTGGATATTCAATACAAATTTCAACCAAATTCAATGGAAAAATGAGCAGTTGGGGGGATTAGAATACACTCAGTAATTATGAAATTGACATTAAATGGTTAAAATGCTTGAAAATGAAAAATGTATCTGGTTTTGTAAGGCCCCATAAGTTTGTGAGTTTTTTGCTGTGGATTGTGAGGGCTTAGGTGAGCTGATCTGAAATGACCCACATTCATACAGTATCACTCAAACTTCCTCAGTTGAAATCTAGACATGTGAACTGTGGAAAACTATTTGATTGGCAGCTGGAGTGCAAACAACAAAAACACAAACATACCTCAGATGACAAGTTTAGGAAATATGCAGTTAACCTTTACTGGCAGCTATAGATGGCAGACAAAAATGAGCAAAGACACCTGCACAAACACACTGGGGGCATGTCGATGAAAATCAAACAAAAATCACTGGGAGGATGGTCAAGAAAATGGCATGAGTGACTCGGGGAAAGGAAGAAGAGGGAAAACCTGCAGAGAAATCAGATGAGGGTGTGTCCAGACACTCACCGGTCCTCGCAAGTCAATGAGTTCCTGTCTCATCTGGACAATGAGGTGGTCTTTGGCCATGAGGGAACGGTACAGGCGTTCATTGAACTCTATCAGCTCACCATGCATCTCGGCCACCTGCACACATACAAAAAAAACACACAAAGACAAATTCAAATCAGTTAATAAGAAGAGGTACTCAGATACTTTACTCCAGTCTGTCTTCTACACTGAGTCTGAAAATGCAGTCAAGTCCAGAGTGCTGCAACTACATTGCCTGCACAAAAAAAGTTGCCACTAAAAAAAAAGGTCACACACTTAGTACAGTATTTTGTTGGACGCCTTTAGCTCTGAATACAACACACATTCGCTGTGGCATTGTTTCGATAAGCTTCTGCAATGTCACAAGATTTATTTCCATGCAGTGTTGCATTAAATTTGCACCAAGATCTTGCACTGATGATGGTAGAGTCTGACCGCTGCGCAAAGCCTTCTCCAGCACATCCCAAAGATTCTCA